>OVAN01004625.1:0-25376 GCA_900406275.1 Anastatica hierochuntica
TTCTGAAGAAGATTCTTTAAGTTCAGAAGGAGATTCAGAAGAAGAGGAAGTGATCACACAGACTGAGAGTTCAAATCATGAATCAGAAGAGACTGAACCCTCTGAAGATTACATGCTTGCTAGAGACAGAGTCAGAAGGACAATCAGGCCTCCCTCTAGGTTTGAAAGTGGTGATTTTGTGGCATATGCTCTATCATGTGCTAAGGAATTGGAAATGGATGAACCAAAGACAGTTCAAGAAGCTATGAGAAGTAAGCATTGGAAAGAATGGAAGCAGGCTATGAAAGAGGAAATGGAGTCACTATCAAAGAATCAAACCTGGATTCTGGTTAACAAGTCTGACAAGAAGAAACTAGTTGGCTGCAAGTGGATATTCAAGTACAAGGAAGGTATTCCAGGGGTTGAAGCTCCTAGGTTTAAAGCCAGACTAGTTGCAAAGGGTTTTACTCAGGTGGATGGTGTAGACTACAATGAGATATTCTCTCCAGAAGTCAAACATGTCTCCATCCGAATCATGTTATCCTTGGTGGTTAATTTTGATATGGAACTAGAGCAACTAGATCTCAAAACAGCTTTTCTTCATGGCACACTGGATGAAGAAATTTACATGACTCAACCCGAGGCTTTTGAGGAAAAGGGAAAGGAATCTCAGGTTTGTTTACTCAAGAAATCTCTATATGTGTTGAAACAGTCACCCAGACAATGGAATCAGAGATTTCATGAGTTTATGAAGACACAGGGATATTGCAGAAGTGTTTTTGATCTGTGTATACTTCAGGGGAAAGGGTGTTCTAGACAGGGTCTACCTCTTGATCTATGTGGATGACATGCTGATAGCTTCAAAAGATTCTAGACAGATACAGAGTCTTAAAGAAAGTCTAATGGAGGTATTTGAGATGAAGGATCTAGGTCCAGCCACTAGAATCTTGGGCATGGATATAATCAGGGATAGGAAGAAAGGAGTGTTGAAGCTTTCACAGGAAAAGTATGTTAAACATATTCTAAAATCGTTTAACATGCAGGATGCAAGAGCTGTTGTTACTCCTACAAACTCTCAGTTTAAACTGAGAAGTTTAACAGAAGAAGAGGTTGAGTCAGAAGCTCAATACATGGACACAGTTCCTTATGCTAGTGCAGTAGGAAGCTTGATGTATGCCATGATTGGTTCAAGACCAGATTTGGGTAATGCAATATGTCTGATCAACAGGTTCATGGCTAAACCTGGTAGAGCTCATTGGGATGCAGTGAAGTGGGTACTAAGGTATCTAGCAGGTTCTACAGGATTGTGTTTGACATTCAAGAAGCAAGAGGAATTTGATATTGTAGGCTATAGTGATTCAGACTATGTTACTGATCTTGACAGGAGAAGATCAGTAACATGTTATGCCTTCAAGGTAGGAGGCAATACAGTTAGCTGTAGGTCATCTTTGCAACATGTAGTGGCCTTGTCAACCACATAGGCTGAATACATGGCTCTTACAGAGGCTGCAAAGGAAGGGGGTGTGGCTTACTAAAATTTGCGATGAGTTGGTTGGTGATTTCAAGTCTTTTAAAGTTTTCAAGTTATTTTGCGACTCTCAGAGTGCAATTTGCTTGGCTAAAAATGTTGTGTTCCATGACAGAACAAAGCATATTCAGACGAAGTATCACTACATAAGGGATAAAGTTGAAGATGGTTCAGTTAATCTATAGAAGGTTCACACTAGCCTAAATGCATCCGATTTTCTAACTAAAGCATTACCTGGTAAAAGCTTCGAGCAATGCCTCGTAACGCTTGGGGTCTCCTTGTGATCCTATCTCACACACCAGTGAGATGCTCCTGTCGATTGAGCATCTCACAATAGGGTGAGAAAAAGAGAAACAGGTTAGTTTCTCGGGTTAATCGGCTTAAAGGGAAGGTTTCTTCTTTTGGAATTGGGTTCAGACTACTCCTATGGTTCTGACCTAAGCTCAACTAGAAAGAAGACTAAGGTTCTCTAAAAGGGGAAGGAAGAGTTACCTGACACAGACAAAGTCAGGATCCCACACGGCCATCGACTCTTGGTCACGTTCTCGAGCTGAAAAGGTATGAGAACAGTAAAAGCAGAGGAAGGTTAGTCATCAGAGAAAGAATCAGGTGACATGCAGAGGGAAAATCAAAGTGAATCTCTGGGGAAAAGTAAGAGACAGAGAAGGGGCTAGATCGAGAAGTTTCTTACCGAGCTGGCATGGGGTCTTGGAAGACGAGGCTCTGTTCGACATGGTAGCAGAAGANATTAGGGTTGAAGTGTTGATGGTTCTCTCAAACGACAAGGTGGAGATTGTTGATGTTGTCGTTTCAGAAAAAGGCCATAAGTGGATCAGATAAAATTGATCCAAAACCGAGAAGTTTATGGGCCACAAAAGGCGAGGCCCATTTCGCCATACACACACAAAACGTCATCGTTTGAATAAGAAGAGTTTGTTATCTCTAACGGTTTCGTGAAACAGAGTACAAGAGAGAGAGATACAGAGAGATAACAGAGAGAGGTTCAAAGGAGAAGATAACAGAGAGAGAGAGGTCTTTCGCGGCGGTTCTGCGGTGAAGCCAAGGTCACTTTCTCTTCCGATTGGAGCTGGTGCTAGCTCCGGTGGCTTTACCTTTGCGGCGGTCGTATCCCTTGTTGCTTGGTGGACCAAGATCGGCGCCGTCTCTTTGAGTTCTGAGCTTGCTTAATCGCACCTGATTAAGCCTGTTTTGTAGCCACCTGCAAAAGAAACAAAGCAGAGTGAGTGTTGCTCTCTCTTGTGTGTGTAATCCTCTTGAACATGTCAAGCTTGATCTAGTGAAATACATGGAAGTTTTGTTCTTCCGGAGATGTAGCTATGCGAACTCCGGGTAAACAAAAGGATTGTGTTCTTTCTTTTGATTTCTAGAACTAGGATCATACATAAGAAAAGTCTCATCGACAATCGAACATAAAGAACAACACAACATAGAGCACTAGGAAGGTCAAGTTGAGGCTAAAACCCTCACAATAAACTATAACCGTATACATCATCATATACGGAGGTGAAAAAAAATACATCATCATATAAGGTTTAAAATACAAAAAGTAATCTATGCCCGTATTTGTCACGGACCAACACTTAGTATCTTTGAAATTGGAAAATAATTAGAATATTTAGATGCAAATGGATTGTTTTATAGGAATAAGATTAAGAATGAAAAAAATATTAATAAGATTGTAACATCCCTTTCTCGAGGGAACCGGAATATCCCAACTGGTATCGCCCAAAACCAGAGCAAACTTAACCAACCGGTCAATAACTTTACTTCTAATTGCAACCTGCAGAAACACCAAAAAGAAAAAGATGAAAAAGAAAGAGGTGAGTGACATTTCAAACAAGCCACTCAGTGAGGACGAACCCGATTTCACCTCACCTGATACCCTCTTAACCCCAAATGTCCAGACCTAATCCTAAACTCCCACAGAAGACACCTACCGTGTCTGACAAACAACTAACATATTGAAAACATTCTTTCGAAAAACATCTATCTTCTAAGACTCTAATTAAAAGTTTCGCAAACCTTTTAGGTCCTAGTGCGTATTACAATCATATGACACATAAACGCATGCCCTAAAACTTCCCCCGGCATGCCTGGATCCCTCCCGATATCGGACTCACTATCCCTCGTTTCATCCATCTATCGGGCTGGTGGCTCAGCACAGTCGCCTAGGCCGGCTGCGCGACAACCACCCGTTCATTGTCCTCACCCTAACTTCATCCCAGTGCCGGCCTTCCGGAATCTCTTACGAGGGATCTGACCATCAACGCCCACTAGGGAACCACCCTAGATAACCTAAAGGTTCTAATGCCTCGCCGAGCATCACATTGTGCCCAGAAAGGCTCAACCAGTTGGCTCTCGCTTCTCCGGATTACTTCCGCCTGGCCCGGCGCGAAGATCCTACTCCTCACCTCTTGATTCCCCTTAGGTCCTGAGCCCAAGGGCGGGATGCATCACACAAGTAAATTGGATAGGCGACTATCCATCAGAGAATGCACATTACCGGTTATTCTAGACCTACTGTCATCTTTCGTAATTCTCAGAAAATATCAAATTAAACCTAGTCATTTTAGGGATTCACAGGTTCTATCCTAGGCTCGACTTAACGATCCGACAAACAATCGCGCTTAGGCGTATAAGTCTTTATATCATTATCAATACATAATATATAGTATTTTTTCGTGCCGGGAACTATAGCCTAACACTGGCCGGATTAACCCTAGACTAACCGACAAGCTAAACGAATATGGACTGAAGCGAAACCGAGAACCCCCTTACCTTACCCTCACCTAAGCCACATGGATGTCACGACTCTGGAATTGCTGTTTGATAATCCTCATCCTTAGCTTTTACCCCATGAAGATCTTCCTCTTGGAATAAGAACCTGGAACCGGAACCCGATTAGACCTTAGCGGGAACTTGCTAAAAACAGAAACTTCCCGGAAAGGAAACCTGCCAAAAAATATGGTTACCAAAAAAGGAAAACCTACCCTAAATGGAAACTTCCTAAAAAGAAAACTTACCAAATATGGAAATCTGCCATATTTGGAATTTTTCCGAAACAGGAAACCCGAACAGGGGCAAAATGGTAATTTTACTTACCGAAGGAAGACACGTTATTGGAAAAATTTCTGGTCGTCTGTAACTCTCAGGAACCTCGATCGCGAGCTCTTCCACTTCCTTTTGACGCGGACAGCTTCGTTGCACCAACTTCCGGGATACAGTTCTCAACACATATGAACCCTAATCTGGTGTTCCTTTTACTGATAGATTCATATGAGCCCCTACATTTATCCCATAACGAATCAGCTCCAAAACCAACCTTTAACCCAAACAAAACCAAAATACAATCTAATCAACGTTTTCTGGAAATCTGACAGATTCGTTGTCGTACAAAGACAATGCTCTAACTCACAAACTAACTGTTCAATTAACGATCCTAACGGTCAGAATAAAGCCCTAGACGTCCTCTATCCATAGCCACAGAGTATGCTACGATCGGACTCCAACTGCTCCTGGAATCTGCCTTCAAATACTGACTGGTTGCGGATTTGGACTGTACAGATGACTTTCAGTAAATCGATCATGACTTATTCAATACTGGATAAAAAAGCATTCTACAAATTGGAGAATTTCGATCTAGGGGTCTTTTACCTTCTGTAGAAAAATTGAGATATATCAAAGAATATTTTATTGGTCGATCGTTGTTTTTCCCCACGACATATATGTTCTGTCTCCTGCTGGACTGCACTGCATTCTTCCTTTTTCTCTCTTCCTCTCTTCTCTCCATTTGGTTGCTGCGAAAATCCTATGTCTCCATGGCGTCTGGTTGTCGATGACTCAAAGAGAAAAAGGGTTGGTCTAATTAGCTTAGGTTTTTAGGGTTAATTAGCTTTAATAGAAAGGGTTAATGCTCGGTTTGGTTAAAAACAAAAAGAATTGGTTTAGTGAACAAGAACCGGGACTTGAAAAACATGGTTGCGACACGTACTTTACATAGTATTGATACATTCAAAGATTCTTAAATAATACTTAAGATTTTATTATTGACAGCATAAGATTTCATCGAAATATAGAAAAAAAAAACCTGCGGGTAGCGCATATCCAAAATTTAATGATTTATGTTTCCTTGAAACATTACACGTACAACGAAAATGACATAACGACACGTCATATGTCGAAAATGGCTCTCTTCTCTCTCTTAGTGATTTTTTATGCGAAAACAAAACAATTACTTTCCTTTTATCTACAAACTTTAATCGATTTAATTTTGGTCGGAAAAGTAGTGGGATTTAACGGTTACACTCACGTTCTAGCAGTAATCCCCACGAAGTCCAACTTGAGGCTTCGTGATGAAGAGGTTCTTACAGATCTACTCTCCCTTCGCATCTATAAAGATAATTGATGGGTTTCAACGATTCTTCACAACTTTATCCTTCTCTCAAACAAAACCTTTGTTCAAAATCATACTTTCAATTTACTGACCATGGGTGACAATCTTCGCCGGGATCTTTAGAACTTAAATCTAGGTTTGGGGGATGCTCCGGTGGCACTTCCATTGGAGGTGGTAAATCATGTAGTTGCTCAAAATCGATTCATCATTGTCGGCCGTCCGGTTGATGCCCCGCCACCAAAATCTACAGTCAATCATCGCATCTCTTCCTCGTATCTTGGGAAAGGAAGGATATGTTCATGGCCGCATCATTAAAGGTCAGAGATTTCGGTTTATTTTCCCTTCTGAGGAGGCCTTGGAAACGATATTAGGGAGAGGACCGTGAGCATTCTCTGAAAGAATGCTTATCCTCCGGCGTTGAACTCCTCTTCTTAATCTGGAGATGCTTAACATGATACCTTTCTGGATCCAGATACGTGGAATCCCACTTCAGTTCATGAACAAGGAAGTTATTGCTCATATTGGCAGAGAAATGGGGCAACTAATGGAGATAGACTTCAATGCGGAGGCTGTGTGTGTGCAATTTGTTCGTGTCAGAGTCAACTAGGATGTTAATCAGCCATTGTGGTTTTAGACAATCTTCCAATTCTCCGCCAGTGTGAACATAGTCTTGAGTTTCCGCTATGAGAAATTAAGAGGATTTTGTGAGGTTTGTGGCATGTTAACCCACAATTATGGTTCTTGTGTGTTAGATAATGGTGGTGATGAACATTTACCAGATGAAGATGATGACAATGACGATGCTATGCCTGACCAAAACGTACTAAATCGTGGAGTGCAAATTCACCAGATGGATCAGGAGGAACAGGCGCCAGAAGAACAAGAGCAGCCTGAACCGGTGGATGAGAATCTTGAGGATCTGCCTGAGGAGGTTGCGATACAACATTAGTATGCTCATGAGAGAAATCAAGATGAAACTGCTGCTCCGCAGGAAGCTGAATTGAATGCGGATGGGTGTGTGAGGTTGCCAGATATCAGACATGGAAGAGCAGTTAGTGAAGAGGAGGTTGATCAAGAGAGTCTAATGGTCTTGTACGCAAACTATGCTGGAACTGAAGGGGACCGTGACAGAGCAAAATGCAAAAGAAAGTTCATTGACAATCTAATAACAAGTGGCCTATGTAAGATGAGAAGCCGTGAGAATGAGGAAGGTAGAAGTTCTGGTTCAAATGAGATCCAGCAGATGTGTGGCAAGGTGGGCCTGAAACCACCAGGTTATCCATGAATACAACAATTTGAAACTGTCACGGTCTAGGCGTAGACTCGACAGTTCAACGCCTTAAGGAGGTATATAGAAGTTATCTCCTAGACATGTTATGCCTATTAGAAACTAAACAAAAGGATGATTCTGTTAGTAGTTTAAGTTGTGAGTTGGGCTTTGACAATCTTGTAATAGTTCCCCCACAAGGTATGAGTGGCGGAATTGCGGTTATGTGGGAGAAGTCTATTTCAGTTTCAGTTGTATTTTAGTATGCAAATCTTGTCGATTTATATGTTCAAGTTAATGGAATCTCCTTTTATTATTCCTCTGTTTATGGATTCCCTGACACTCGTGAGAGACATTACCTCTAGGAGAAATTACAAAAAATTGGCATTGAAAGACAAGCCCCTTGGCTGATAATGAGTGATTTTAATGAGATACGAAGTAATGATGAGAAGATAGGAAGTCTGGCTCGGCCTGAATCAACCTTCGTTGATTTCAAACGCATGATTTCAGTATGCGACTTCCATGATCTCAAATTCAATGGGAACAATTTCTCTTGGAAAGAAAAAAAGACATTCGCATGATGTTTGGTGCTGTCTTGATAAAGCATTGGCGAACTCATAATGGTTAACTCTTTTCCCCTCAGCAGAAGTAGCTTTCTTAGACTATGAAGCTTTAGATCATCGTCCGCTGGTTTTATCTTTATCAATAAAATCTCGTGGCCACAGAGGACAATTTCGATATGACAAAAGGCTTTATAACCAAGTGGGATTCAAGGAAAGTTCGATTCAAAGTTTGAAAGCTCCTCAACATGAGAACACATCAATGTTAGAAAGATTAAAACAATTTCGCAAGAAAATGTCGAAGTGGAAGAGGAATAATAAAACAAATGCAGCGGCACAAATAACATCTTTAATGAAAGATCTAAACCAAGCTATGACTACTGGTAACTGTTCAACGCAAGAGATACAGAATATTTGTGTGAATCTTAACAAAGCGTACTAAGAGGAGGGAAAATTTTGGAAGCAAAAAAGTCGGGTAACTTGGCTCAAACATGGTGATCGTAACACTATCACGAAACCGTATCTTGGTTGTGACGGATGATGAAGGAAATGTTCATCGTGGTGATTCACATATTGGTCAGGCAGCACAAGATTATTTCATGAAGTTGTTTTCTACCTCAAGACAAGAGAACATCGACTATCAGAGAGTTTTCATGGGATTTCAGACTCGCGTAACAAGGAAGATGAACCTGGACTTGACCAGAGAAGTGCTCCCAACGGAAATCAAGGAGGTCGTTTATGAGATTGGTGTTGATCGGGCTACTGGTTCGGACGATATCAGAGGAGCTTTATACCACCATTTCTGGAATAAGATTAGTAATGAGGTTATACAAGAAGTGTCAAGTTTCTTTTTGAATGGTAATCTACGCTCTCCAATGAATCACACTAACATCTGTCTAATACCAAAGTCAGAGGCTCCAAGTACTATGAGTGATTTTTGGCCTATCTCACTTTTTAATGTTAGCTACAAAATCATATCAAAGATATTGGTTCGAAGACTCAAAGCTCAACTCTCGACACTAATATCAGACAATCAAGCTGCATTTATTCCCGGTCGTCATATCATGGACAATATTATTATTGCCGACAAGATGCTACACTCACTCAAATCACGTAAAAGATGGGCCAAGTCCTATATTGCCGTGAAGACATATATAACAAAATCTTACGATAAACTTGAATGGAGATTTATCGAAGACACGATGGTCCATGTGGGTTTTGATGCTTAATGGGTATCTTGGATAATAACTTGTGTAGAGTCGGTTTCTTATTCAACACAAGTGAATGGCTCTCCATATTGAAACATTCGACTTGCCCGCGGGATTAGACAAAAGTGACCCACTGTCACCTTATCTTTTCATATTGCCTGCTGAAGTTCTCAGTCATATGCTTACACAAGATCAAGCTACAAAGATTGTGAAAGGTATGAAGATAAGTAACACCGGACCAACCATAAACTATTTAATGTTTGCGGATGATGCAATTTTCTTTTTCCTTGCTCACCCGAGATCGTGCAAGACCATTATGGAAACTCTCAAGCTCTATGCCACGACTTCGGAACATGTAGTGAATCTAAATAAATCGGCTATAACTTTCGGTTCTAAAGTCAAATCTGAGATCAAAACACGATTGCGTCGAATTGTCAACATCCACAATGATGGAGGTAATGGTAAGTATTTGAGCTTACCGGAACAGATCGGAAGACAGAAAAAGAGATCTTTCAATGCTTTGTTAATAATGTTAAGAGGAAAGCGCAAGGCTGGTCCAACAGATTTCTCTCGGAGGCGGGTAAAGAGATACATCTTAAAATAGTTGGAATGTCACTAACTGTGTACACTATGAATTGTTTAAAGTTGCCAAAGGGTAAATGTTAGGAAATTAATAGTGTTTTGGCCAGATAATAGTGGAGTAAAGGAGCAAACCAAAGATCCATGCACTAGTTTTCGTGGAATAGAATCAGTATACCGAAAAGAGAAGGAGGATTAGGATTTCGCGACATAGAAAAGTTTAATGACGCAATGCTTGCGAAGCAGTGTTGGAGAGTTTTACATAACCCTCAAGGTATGTTAGCTCAAGTATTAAAAGGAAGATACTATGACGAAACCAACATTGTAAATGAAGGTCGAGGATCAAAACCCTCATTCATATGACAATCTCTTCTTCATGGTAGAGACCTCTTGAAACAGGACATGAGGTTCTTGATAGGATCTGGTCAGATTATTAAACTTTGGTCTGATCCTTGGATTCCGGCACACCCACCTTGTGCCCCTCGCATGTTGAATAGAGTTGAGACTAACCTAACTGTGGTAAGTGATTTAATTGACAACCAAAAAAGAGGATGGAGAAATGAACTATTGAAGAGGTTGATTTTGCCTGAGGATATTCATGCGATTCTAGACATTAAACTTACCTCTCTCCCTTCATTTGAAATGTTGGGATAGCATTACACAGACAATGGCCTTTATACTGTAAAGTCAGGTTACTGGCTAGCTACACATAATACTCAAGCTATTGATCTTACTCCTCCACCAGGGTTACAAGAGTTCAAGCAAGCCATTTGGAAGATTAAGACTGCTCCTAAACTCAATTATTTTCTATGGAGAATGATCACGAATGCACTTCCGGTTGGATCTACACTAAGAACACGAGGCATAATAGATAACAATCAATGTAGAAGGTGTTGCAAAGCAGAGGAAACAGTGGAGCATTTGTTCTTCAGGTGCGACTATGTTCAAGCATCTGGCAGGGTTCATATCTCCCTAATGGGAGTTTGATGAATCCATATGTTTCCTTTGAAGACAAACTACGTGCTGTAATCGAAGCATGTACCAACCATAATGTTTCAGATATATTTAAACAACTACAGTTATGGATAATGTGGAGGATCTGGAAAAGTCGTAACATCCTTGTTTATCAGAAACAAGCGAGTCAATGGAGGAATGACCTTACTAAAGCAACGAATGATGCTCTTGAATGGATAACAACATTGGAAAGTACCACTATACCAAATCACAGTCTTCATCGATACCCTCTCTTACAATGGAGGAGACCTCCCAAGACATGGTTAAGGTAAACTATGATTGTAGCTACACGGCAAGTCGATCATCCAGAGCTGCTTGGGTGATCAAAGATTCGAATGGGTGCTACTTGGAATCAGGATGTAGCCACAGAAGAGAGTGCTCGAGTGTCCTAAAAGCAGAATTTCAACCTTTACTCATGACAATGCAATAAGTATGGTATCGCGATTATCAAAGGGTTGTGTTTTGAATATGATAACAAGATGATCCTGGAATTACTTCAAGGTGAAACTATGAACTTCCATATGCATAACTGGATTCGAGATGTTAGGTATTGGAGCCAAAGATATATCCAAAAGCAATTTACTTGGACGCCAAGATTCTCAAATAAAGTCGCAGATATCTTGGTCAAAGACAACACTCTAGATACATCTTTGTTCAATGTTTCTAGATTTTTTCCAAACCTTCTTGTACCTTATCTTCATGAGGATTACATTCAGTCTCGTTAATGAAAATTATAATGTTAAAAAAAAACAATTACACGTACAACATAATGGGTTAACATTCTTAAAATAGTTACACGTACAGCCACACTTACACACCCACACATTTTTAACTTATTCTTATAGGCTAGCGGTCTAGCTGAGTCACCCACATCAAAAATACGTGTGGAGAAATTGATTCCTTTCAAATAAAATTTTGTCCTAGAATTTTTTTAGTTCCCTATTTCTTTCTATGTCTATTTGGTGGAGAAATGATTTAACTTCTCCTTTTTTACAACGCAGTAAACTTGGTAATCAATAATTTTCTCTAACTGATATGTCATATGTTTATCGGTTTTTACTTTTGTTTTTGTTTAGAGATTATGTTATTTTACCATGTAAAAGAGTTACTTTGGAGTTTTTGGCGCTTTGGAGAGAAAAAAACACTTCGGTCAAAAATTAATATTTTGGAACGTAAGAACATGCTGATTTGTTAAAAGTTTGGTAGTGTTTGACAGACTTTTCATCATTGGATCGAATTGAAATTTGGCAGAAGATAGCTATGTAGTTAGCTCTAGCTTTAATTTGGAGGTGATTTGAAGGAAATCAAACGATGCGATCAAAAGTTATTGTAAGTTTGGTGAACACCTATCAAGGTGGTAACCAAATGACGAATGCGCAGAAAATTTGAATTTTTCCAGAATGGATCGGTCCTTTCCTATGGATGGAGAGATTCTTTCCACGACGCATAAATTTCCTAAAAGTGACCCAGACGCATCCGAAAAGACCTGACTAGACATGAATACTTATATAATGCACAAACTCGTATTTTTTAGGCTATGATACTATTTTCTAAGTCCTAAAGGTGATTTTTGAGTTTTGTAAACGAAGGTGGACGAGTTCTCATCCGTACTTCAATTTGGAGACGATTTCTCAAATCTTTTTTCATATTCTATTCAACTACATGATATTTCCCATTGATTTTTCTTATGATTAATCTGTGAATATGTGTGAGTAGTTCTTTAATTGGGTTTTGGGTTTCGTATAGGGGATTTCATGATTTGTTGATATTAGGTTGTTAGAATTTTTAATTTATCCGTTGCATCTTCATCTTAAGTTGTTCTTACAACTTAAATTAGACTCATGACCTAGTTTATGTTCTTATGATGTTTTGCGCACATAAAATATTTGATTAAATGTTGAATGAATTTTAGATGAGCAAAATATCCTTAACCAACAGAAATTGATGTTATCTCACTTTGTGAACATATCATACTCAAATCTAATGCATGTTTAGAATAAAAACTTAAATGAAAGTTAGTACTTAGGATTCTATAACATAGAGTTAGCGCTACGAAAGTAGTTTTATTATATTGTCGTGCTTTGAGTTAGAGACGACTCTTAATCTTGATCCCTGCTAATTTATCTTATTGTCAACAATGAATACTTTATCTGGGAACTCCCAAAACAATTCTCTTTGTTGTCTTAGCCCGTAGTTTGACTTAAGACCCTACATATGATTTGTGTTAGTTGTGTATTAGATCCCATATATATTTTTCGTACTTAACTGTGCACCTGCAGTAAGTTTATCTAGTTAAAACTCGAGCTATCAAGTTTTTGGTGCATTTACCTGGGACCATTTGGTCACCCTTGGCTTTGGGTCGATCGTGCTACTAAGATATTTTTTTATTTTGTTACGGATTTATTCTTTAGTTTTATTTCTTTGCAGGTTGATGGCCATCTATTTCAATGGTTAGTCACAAGAGGAAGATATTTTTGATGATGAACCCTATGTTGAGCCATGATTTGATGAAAATGTGCTTACACTGAAACAAAAAGTGAGCTTCGATGAAGAAAGAAAGGAAAACTCAACGATGAAGAGGAGTACCTTAGCACACTTCAATTAAAGAAAGAAAGGAAAATTCAACTATGATTTGGTTGAACCTCCTCAAACACCGGGCAAAATTTGAAGGAAGAGAGGTAACATACCTTGAGATAACAATGTCTCATGCAATTAAAGAGGTAATATATAGGGTTTCACCATGCCAAATCAAAGGTTTGTGCGACACAACCTTTAAAATACATGATTATGAAGATAGTCACATGACTTGAATTGAAGATTTTGCTTGTAGTTTGCATACTCCATTGCCCATTGATGTATGGTATAATTTGATAACTGAATCTCAAAGGTTAGATGACTTAAGAGTATAAAAGCTTACTAAAGATTACCATGAGATATATTTGATATTTATTATATCTGTGCTTTAGATGATCATGATCCTGAGTTTAAGTCTTCTGCGAATGAAAAATCTAGATCTCTTCTTCATAAATCTTACCTTGAAGATGTGCTTGATGTCGATAATATTTTGAATGAGATACATGATCCTAAAGTTGAGATAAAGTCAACAAATGAGAATATTGTGATATACATGATTGATGGGGGTGAAGTTAATTACTTTATAAACTCATTTATACATTAAATTAACTTTATTTTCTAGTGAGTACATTTGATTCTCTTGAGAATCTAGAAATAAAAGACCATTTCAAGATCTATGCTACACTTGTAGTGAGTTTTTTTTATGACAACTGTGTTTATTTGCTATGAGAAACCATGTGTTCTTTTGCATACGTTGTCTCTTGCCCAAATAGGAGAAGAACTAAAAGTGCATTGGTCCAACCTTTTGATTCTCATGATTAATATCTTTATTTCAAATTCAAGCATGACTTACAACAAGCGTGGATTAAGAGGCAACCCACTGGTTAGTTTCTTACATATAGTATCTCATCTTTATTTTCTCACCCCTCCTTTAAATTTTTTTTTCACAATGAGGTTGTATGATACAAGTTTGAGAGAGGGTCTTACTAATATAATTTTATTTTTCTTTTTGGTGTGTCTTGAGTCTATCTTTTGCTTTGGTTTATTGAGTCAAAGTTGTGTTAGGGATTATGACTTTTTCTCTGAGGTTTTTTTTTGCGCTCTTGTTCTTCACTATTTTCAAATTAACTATTTCTTCAGAACTGGTTAGCGCAAGCAAAGCAAGAAAATCCCATTATTGAACTCCCCACTGAAATGTTTTGGACCTCACAGTTTTGTTGGATCATTGTTAACTCTATTTTAGTGGGACTAATCAGTGAAAACACATTCATGATTTTCATCCTTCCTATTCTACCACTCTTTACTATTTCTGAATGGTCAGACTCACCTTTAGTTTGGTAACACACCTTCATCTAACCCTTCCTTGAGCTCCATTTATTCTTTATCATTGTCATAAGTGCACATATTTGCAGATAATAGGGTAGACACGATTTTCTATGTTGCTTAGGTGAAATTGGAATAGTTAGGTTAGTTGATACGGTCATGTGTGTCTAAGGTTGGTTAATAGAAAAATGGGACAAAACAATGGGTTGGATTGCATTTCTTCTTGTTTTCTGGGTACTTTTATGTATGATTTATGTTGTACATCTTATTCCACCCTAATTTCTTAGTATGGATTGGGCTTGTTAGTTTATGTGGTGATTCGGGTAGAATATTCTTATTTTTTCTGGATTATGTAATCACAGATAAAGCACAAAGCAAAATATTATGAGGTTAAGTGAGTCTCTGTGTTTTCAAACATTTTCTCTTTTCTTGACAAGCTAATATTCAAGCCCGGAGGAATTGACATATTGTATTTTTATTTGTTTTTACTATAGTTTTCGTTTACAGAATATGTTATTTTACTGTGTAAAGGAGTCATTTTGGAGTCTTGTGGTGCTCTTTAGTGTTTTTACAGGTTTTTGGTTGATTTAGAGAGAAAAGAATCAATTCACATCAGAACTAGACATTTTGAAATGCATGATCGTGTTGATATGTCAGAAGTTTGGCAATGTTAGAAAGACTTCTCACCGTTGAATTGAGCTGAATGTTTTACAGAAGATAGCCACCAGAGACAGCTGTACCTATAACTTGGAGATGGTTTAAAGGAAAATCAGTCGATGCGATCAAAAGATATGGAAATTTTAGTGAACACTTATTAAGGTGTGCGATCATTTGAAGAACGCGCATAAAAAGAAATGATGAATCTTTTCAGAATGGAAAAGATCGATCGATCATTTCTCATTAATCGATAAATTCTTTCCTCAACGCACAAAACTTCCAAATAAGTGATCATGACCCACTAGAAAAAATCGGACTCGGCTTAGATACATATATAATACCCAGACTTATGCTTTTTAGGTTATGATGTCATTTTCTAAGTTCTAAAGGAGATTCTTGAGTTTTGTAATCTAACATAGATGATTTCTCATTCTTACTTAAATTTGGAGAAGATTTATGAGTCCATTTTTTATATTCTATTCAAAACATGATATTTCTCATTGATGTATCTTGTGCTTCTTCTCTAAATATGTGTGAGTAGTTCTTTAAACTTGGTTTAGGGTTTTTCATAGGGGATTTCATGATATGCTGATGTTAGGTTGTTAAAATTTGGAATTTATCCATTAGATCTTCATCTTAAGTTGTCCTTAATTTTGAAATTAAACTCATGACCTATTTTCTAATATTAGGATGTTTAACACATCGAAAGTGTTCGACTAGATGTTCGAGAGAATTTTAGATGAGCAGAGTGTCTTTAACCAATTGAAGTTGAAATTATTGTGTTTTGTGAATATATCAAACTCGAATCTAATGCATGTTTAGAATATGAAATTCAACGAAAATTAGTATTTAAGATTTTATAACCTAGGGACTTAGCGCTACAAAAGTAGATTGATTATATTGTCTTTCTTTGAGTTCGAGACGACTCTTAATCCTTATTAATATCTAATTTATCTATTTAATCAACATTGAATTATTTCTCTGAGATTTCCTTGTGTCCAATGTCTTCTTCTATCATTTGTATCCTCGTGATTTCATTGCTTTCTTACTTGCTTGCTTTACATTCTTTGCTTAGAAGTAGTTATCAAACCAAACAATTCTCTTTGTGTGTTCATATTTTCATGCATATTTAGAGTCATTTTCTGTGTTTTCAATTTTTTTAGTTTATAAATATTGCATATTAGGATCAATATTCACTTAGTTTAGGAATAGATACTAGAGTTAGAATTTATTGCATTTCTTTGCATTTTGCAGGGAGTGAATCGTGACAAGAAAAAGAAGAGTTTGTAACTTGATTCTTGGTGGAAATGAAATGAAGAACAAGAATTAATCAAAGAAAAGTGAAGAAGAATCATAGGGAGCCAAAGGAGTTGAAAAAATGGCCAAGAAATAAAACTGCCAAATGTGGTCACACATCTACATGTCGTGTCGATGGGGAGCAACGTTTGTTAGATGGTGCAAAACATTCCAGAAATCTAGAAATGTTGTTGCACATCTACCTTCCAGGTCAATGGTGAGCAACTTCATATCCGTAGCTAGTCATATTTCGCCCAAACCTCATTAGGAAACCCTTCTCTTCCGCCTTCCCTATAAATGCTAAGTTATAACTGGTCATATAGTTTGCATTCATGTGAATATGTTTGGTAGTTAGAGCATATAAGTTACATTTAGCATAAAAAACAATGCCTTGTAGATAGTTCAGATTCGCTTGATGACTAATGCCCTCTTTAGAAGTACAATAATGCTTGGACCACTTAGTACTCATTGGAAAATCCTTCATAAGAATTGACATCTAGAAGTCTTATTTCCAAAGACCTCTTGAAGTGTTAAGTGAAAGTTAAGGCCTATCCTTTTTTAAGTCAATCTCAAATAAGTGAAACATAAAATTGATTTAAAACTCTTGCTTATGAGATTTACTAACTTTATCCATGGTAAAACACGTTACACTTAAGTTATGTTTTTACCAACTTTTACCATCCTTTTTAGCTCAAGTGACTACTCTAATTTTAAGAGTAGTTACTAAATTCCCTTAAACCTTCCTTTCAAACCTAGTAATGTTCCAAATGTCAGGCCTCCTTTGGAAAGTGCACACATGGAAAAAAACTTGTGTGAAAAGAAGTTGAATGACAAGGGAGTGTTTCCTTAAGTTCAACCTCATTTTAAGGTTAATTAGAAAACTTAGGGAGGGTATTCTTTTTTTCAATTTGGTTTTGAGATTTTGGAAAATTGTTGTGTCTCAATTAAGGGAAGTTAAGCTTAAAAGTTAGATCATGAAATGTTTGGTCTATAAAAGAAAAGAAAGAGATAAAGAAAGAAAAAAAAAAAAGAAGAAAAGAAATTAGAGACTAAGATAAACTAGCTCTAACCTTATAAAAAAAAAAAACACTAGAGAGTCCACACTTAAACTTTGAAAAAGAAACAATGAATAAAAAATATGATTAGAAAGTGGCACTATGAAATTGAGTGTGAGGTTAGAAACTAAGCAAAAATGAAAATGAATCTCTAATTGTCACAAAAGGAAAGAGAAAACAAGTTTCGAAGAGTAAATAAAGGTTATGGTTTCTCAATTTAAAATGGAAAACACAAAAGGTAGAGAATAGAAATTAGGCATTTCGGGTGGGAGTTGATTAGAGGTAAGTAAAAATTTGTATGCATAAATTTTTTTACTCCACCTTGGTTTTTCCATATGTCACTACTTTTTGAGAGAAAGCACCATAAAAACGAGTGAAACGTTCTATTTACACAATTCTTCATATCTTAAACCTTTTTTATACCAAGCCAAACAAATTAGATGTTTTTTCATAAGTAAAGAACGCACATGAAAGCTTAAATGAATGTAAATAAGATTGACAGATGAAGTGGTTTGAAAATGCTTAGCTTAAGTTCTTACAGAAGGTCTTGAGATGGAGATGGCAAAATCCAAAGAAGTTCTATGGTGATCTACAAAATCCAAAGAAGTTCTATGGTGATCTATGTATTATTATACTTTTCTTTAGGACCTTAAGAAAGAGGCATCTCTTTTCTATCTTGGCATGTTGTTCTCATCCCAAAACCTCTATTTCGGGGTTATCTTTTGTTCATTTGTTTGAGGAGAAGTATAGGGCAAGTCGGGGGAGTTGATGTGTTCATATTTTCATGCTTATTTAGAGTCATTTGTGTGTGTGTGTGTTTTTATTGTCTTTAGCTTGTAAATAATGCATATGAATATCAACATTCACTTAGTTTAGGAATAGAGTCTATAGTTAGAATTTGTTACATTTGCATGCATTTTGTAGGGAATGAATCTTGACAAGAAAAAGAAGTTTGAAACTTGATTCTTGGTGGAAATGAATTGAATAACTTGCATTAATCAAATAAAAAATGAAGAAAAATCAATGGGAGCCAAAGGAGTTGAAGAAATGGCCGAGAAATGAAGAAATTACCAAATGTGGTCACGCATTTACCTGTTTGGCAAATGGTGAGAAACATTTGGTAGATGGTGCAAAACATATGGAAATCTGGAAATGTTGTTGCCCATGTACCTGCCAAGTTGATGGTGATCAAAATTTGCTCCATGGCTGGCCACATTTCGCCCAAAACCTCATCAGGGGAATCGTTCTCTTCCTCCTTCCATGTAAATACTAAATTGTAGCCACCAAGAAACACTTGGGCTACCTAAGCTTATTTTTAGTTGATTTTAGATTTTTCATAGTAGATTTTAAAGTTTCTAACGTTTTTTAATCATTTAAGATTTGGAGTCATATTCTCTTTAATTCTTATTCTTAATCTTTTCTTACTAGTTTCTTCCTTGCTTATCATCTAGTTTCTTATCTTTCAAAGTTTCTTCCTTTCTTACAAACATTGAATTTTTGTTGCAATTTCTTGAGTTATTTTCATTTAATCAACTTATCTCATCTCATCTCATATCATATCATCTCATCTCACCTTCTTCTCACTTCAAGCATGAATTCTCAACAAGTTAGGGAAACTTCTTGGATTTCCATGCGCCTTAGTGAGTAGAAAACATTAGATCTTTAGATATGATAGCTTAGGGTTAGATATATGATTGTAATGGATATTAGGCTAGATCTTGGCTTAGATTTTTACTAGGGGTTGTTTGGATCACCTTAAAAGAACCATACTTGTATCAAGCGCCTAGAAATTGTTTGAGGAAATGCCTGAAAGAACAACAATCTAAGTTTTTCACCTGGGCTCATGAGAGTAGAGTACTATGGGTATTAGATGGCTAGAAAGACTTCTAGAATACTATCACTTTCGTGTTTGACAGAAAATAAGCGAGAGTTAAGTCTTGTAATGTGCATGCGTGAATAGATCTTAATCATGAGAATGGGTAGGTTGATAATGCATGGAGCCTTGACCTAGAAATGACTTTGATCCTCCACTAAAACCTAGAGAAACCCATTTGCATTATTAGATTTAATTCCAAAAAATCTCCATGTCTATTGATCGATTTCATCCATCTTGAATCTTGCATTATTTGTCTTTGTTTTCCGAATTGGTTACTTGCTTTAACCTTGTGCTTGCTTGTTTGATTCATTCACCGCATATGTGTTAGTGTATTTAGGTTGTGTTGCATTTAACTTAAGAAGTAGAATAGGAACCACCACACCTCTCTTCCTACTTACTTAGCTTAGGAGATATTGTGCATTCCTAATTGTTTAACTCTCTAGTTCTTTGTGGATGGAACCCTAGATTACTGAATGCCTTAACCGTAGACTTGCGTTATTATGTGATTGTTAGGAAGAATAAGGCTTCTAAAGGTAAAACTTATTCGTATTTGTGAAAACAATTCGTGCAATATTTATCACTTATCACTTATTTGAACCTCGTTTTCTACGTATGATCTTAAATTATTGTGGATTTGATCTCGCATATACTACCACGTACTTTATTGTGCACTTGCAATTAGTTTATCGGGTTAAAACTCGATCTATCAATATTTATCCATTTAATAGTAAAACATCATTTGGAACTGCTTAACCGGTTAATTGTGTTTTAGTAATTGCGTATGAAAAGATATTGGTTTAAAATAAATGCTCCCATACCTAAATAAAGAGATAAAACTTGATTTTATATAATTCAAATTGGGGAAAAATAGTATCTAGGGTTCATAGTTTTGTTATGATTGAGAGAGTTTGCGATGAAATTCACAATTGTGAACTAATTTTTCCGTGTTTCAAGAAAAATATGTCCATGTTGTCTCCTCTAAGTATTAAGACTAGATGTTAGTGCAGAAAGAAAATTATCAAAGATGCCTGAGAATTCGTACCGACGATTCTATCGCCATAATATGAAAGGCAAATCAAAGATGCACTTGTTCGAGTAGGTAGATGAAGCTTTGTTAGAGGAGATTATAATGGTGGATTCAAAGAATAACGACTTGCTGAAAATGTGACAGACCTATAAAATATTGTCATTGGCAATAATGATAATAAAAATGATGTTTGAGTTACATTTGAAGCTGAAGAATGAAGAAGAATCAAAATTGTAAAGGTAGCAATGCAACATATATGTTGTTACCAGATAATATTCTCTCGGAAGAGGGTTTCTGCAGTTGTATTTGTATTAGGTTATTAGCATGGTTTTACGAAAAGTTTCTTTGTTGAAAATAGTAATGTGATTTTGTTAGTGAGCTATTCTTTGTATTTCAATGTCTGGTTCTAATGTGTTTTTCCGATCCTTTCTTATAGTCGCTTTGTAATTTGATGATGATGCTGCAAATTGGTTTCAATTGAGGTGTTATTCGAATAAAGCTTTGTGTAGTTGGATTCCTAAACAACTTGTACAGATGCAACCTAAGTTGATGGAAGTTGCTAAAGAGTATAAACTTTTCTTAGACATTGTTAATGCAACTTAAGCTAATAGAAACAAACTACCATAAATAGCCAAATCTTGGTCATACACATCAAACCATGATGATAATTCAAATCTTACATCCAAAAACATTTTTAACATACCAAAAATTATCATAAATGATATAAGATTGGCATCACTTCAACTTATGATCAATCAGTGATTCCAAGCTTAACCTTGTGAAAGAGTAAAAACGATGGTAGAGATGGATAATAGTGGGATTGACTTGCTCCATCAAATGGACGAACAAGGTTGTTGATTCACTCAACAAACTGATCATCATGCTTGATGGGGGGGGGTCTAATTTTAACCCTAAATATATATACCTTAGCTGCAAGTGCTCAATGATTGTAGAATTATTTTGTGATCGAATCCACAAGCACTAAACATGTACTAGAAACTCGTTAGACTTTAAATTAAGCTTAAAAATATGGTTTTGGTTTATTTTGATTCATAATCTAATATAACAGAAAGAAATACATGAAATACCAATGAAACCAAGAAAATTCAATGGATTAACAAATTAGGCAGTGGGTTAAATTCTGAGAAATACAAATCATATTTAAATAAGTTTTGAGGGAAACTTTAGATACCATTCTAGAATTCAAGTAACTAAGGTAGATCCTTCCCAATTTCGAAGCTCTGGATTCTATGTTTTAGCTCTCAATAGAATCGATTTTCGTATTGTTATTGTAAAACACAAGCACACATTAATATGTTCGGGATTCAATTATTAACAATTCTATGCAAGTCATGTCTACATAAAATTTTCCATTAACTACTAGTTCGAGTAATTTAATCAAACTTTTTAAATATAAATCTACCTCACAAAAATAGCTAGTTGATCATGTTAGCTCAGGACAATACATTCAAGTAAAAATGAAGAACCAAACTATTTTCCCTCTGCCTATGTGATTAAATTTATAGATTCATTTTTTTACATGAAATGTTATCTTATTACTCAAACTTGAGATGGTGTAGCAAGTCGCACCGGAATAGAATAACCAACAAAAGAAAAAGAGGATGATGTTTAGCTAAATGAGCTAGAAATTCTAACTTGGAATTTGAACTTCGTGGAATATATGATATCTTGAACCGCAGTAAAACATTCCTCTCCCTCTCGAACCCTTTTAGCTCCGTCGCAAATTCTGACCACTCATTGGGATTATCAATTATACGAATAACATCCTTACTATTGATGCGAGCTCCTGAATCTTAAAAAGGACAACCATACTTTGCATCGCCCAAATCAAGCTTCAAGCTCTAAGTGGAGAGGCTATATCCGTCGAATATGGTTTTGATAACCCATCCATGTACATTCTCTATTTGTTCCATATAATGACCATACCAACCTTTTGACCCAGGATCAAACTCTTTAATATGGTCGCAACCAAGTAATCCTTTTTCAAGGAGGATCAACATCCCATTCCACTACAAATGGTTAAACAGCTATCCTTTACCATACATCTCTTCCTTTACTAATATAATAGAGAGGGGGCTGAAAAGCAGTTGCTTGTGATTTTTATTTATTAATTTTATTTATTATTAACATAAACAAGAATGCATATATATATATATATATATATACCGTTAAGAGCGCTGGGGGACATTCGAAGAAAGTGTGAATAACGTATTCCTCTGGAGCTCCACACAGCGAACAATGATCAACATAATTTATTCCTTGGCTCACTAGATTATGAGTCACGACAACATAGTCAGACGAAATTTGTCATATAAGATGACGAATCTTATGCATAACATCAACCTTCCACGCATGAATCTTCAAGGAATTGAGGCTCGATTCCAAGTAACCCGCCTCCTCTGAATTTTCCAAAAGTTCCCATGTGATCTTGTAACCAGATCTAACTGTCACTTGACCATGCATAATATATTGCCAACAAAATCCATCCATATGGAATGACAATGCTATAGCTAAACTCCAGATGAGCGGAATATCTCTTGGATCCATAAATTATTCTAATTTTTGTAAACCTCATTGCTTAGAGTTTTGATCAATAAAATCACTTGCGTCCATCAACGAATGTACTACAGGGATTCTCGCCCGTACCCGCCTAGAAGATTTTGTCAAGATCCATGGATCCTCTCATACTCTAGAAGTAAGACAAGACAATATCTTCTTCCTAATCCCATGAAAAATCAAAGGCTTAGATTCCAAGATACTCCTCCACCCATAAGAAAGGATCTTCGTGTCAGGCGCTCTTAACGATGTATTATACTTATAGTATCATCCTCTTACGACCCTCGCTAACAAGGAATGCGGAAAATTGATAAGATGCCACAATTTTTAGGCAAAAGGGCTAGATTAAACTCATAGAGAGTGCGAAAACCTAGCTCTCTTCCCTTTTTGGAGCACATATATTTTCCCATGTTGCCTAGTGCTTTCCCTTATGAGAAGGGTTTGAGCTCCACCAATATCTCCCTATTGCATCCGTTATCTTATCACAAGTATTAAGGGGTAAGAATATTTTGGATATAACTTACGTCGGTAAGGCTAACACTACCGCTTTAATCAGAGTCTCCTTTCCTCCCTTAGATTAACCATTTAGATGATCACTTATTCACTCGGTTATGCAAGCAGTCCCTAATGCGAATGCCAAGTAGATTCTCATTCCTCCTTCATTTTGAATACCCATGATGTTCTTTAGATCCCATATGACATCATTAGAAACCTTTTTACCGAATATAATCGAGGAATTTTCAGGTTGACGCACTGACCCAAAGCTCTTCCATACGAATCTAAGATCTTTTATCTCAAAACATTCCTGGGCTCTGCCTTACAAAAAGAGAATATTTTCTGCAAATAGGAGGTGGAACACTGTTGGACTAGCTCACGCTACTCTCTTTTCGGTTATGCATCCCAACCACTTCGTGTAACACCCCTGATCAGGTCATTTCGGTCATTTCGTTTTCCAACTTTTTGTCTAACCTTTGCAGGGATTTAGAACGATTTGAAGAGAAACACTTAGTCTTGAATTGGGAGAAATGCCATTTTATGGTGCAGGATGGGATTGTGCTTGGCCATCAAATCTCCAAGGGGGGAATCGAAGTTGACAAGGCCAAGGTGCAGGTGATGACGATCTTACAACTTCCTACTTCTATCAAAGATGTCCGCAGCTTTCTCGGACATGCAGGATTATACAGACGGTTCATCAAGGATTTTTTTTAAGATAGCCAGACGCATGACTCGATTGCCCTGTAAGGATGTCAAATTTGATTTTGGTACTGACTGTTTGTTAGCTTTTCAGACAATCAAGGAAGCACTAGTGAGCGCTGCAATTGTGCAGCCACCGAATTGGGATTTGCCTTTCGAGGTGATGTGTGATGCCAGTGACTACGCAGTAGGAGCAGTGTTGGGTCAGATAAAGGACAAGAAGCTCCATGTGATTTATTATGCCAGCAGAACACTTGATGACACTCAGGTCAAGTATGCGAGTACGGAGAAAGAGCTTCTAGTTGTTGTTTATGCATTTGAGAAGTTCAAACAGTACCTAGTGGCATTTAAAGTCATTGTTCACACTGATCATGCAATTTTTAGGTACCTTATGTCTAAGAAAGATGCTAAACCGAGACTGTTGAGATGGATTTTGCTTCTGCAACAATTTGATTTGGAGATTCGTGATAAGCGTGGTATCGAGAATGGTGTTGTTGATCACCTATCTCGAATGCGGGTGGAAGCTGATACACCACTTGATGATAGTCTCCCTAAGAAGAATGTCTATATGGTTGCCTTGCTGGAGGATGAACACATGGAAAATGTTGATTGTTTTGCCATTAGACAGATTCACGATGAGATTTCCTGGTTTGCAGATTTTGCGAATTTTCTGAGTGCAGATGTGGAGTCACCAAATTTCGCAGGCTATGCGTAGAAAAAGTTCCTCAGAGATGTCCAGCATTACTTCTGGGATGATCCTTTTCTCTACAAGAGATGTGCTGATGGACTTTTTCGTAGATGTATTCCAGAGTCTGAGGTTCAAGGTATTCTATATCACTGCCATGGTTCTGATTATGCTGGACACTTTGCTACTTTCAAGACTGTTTCGAAAGTATTGCATGCAGGTTTTTGGTGGCCAACTCTCTTTATGGACGCCCATGATTATGTCTCTAAGTGTGATGCTTGTCAGAGGAAAGGAAACATCAGTAAAAGGAACGAGATGCCTCAGAACTTCATCTTGGAAGTAGAGGTTTTTGACGTATGGGGTATTGATTTCATGGGTCCTTTCCCAACTTCTTATGGAAATCAATACATTTTGGTTGCAGTAGACTATGTTTCTAAGGGTTGATGCGCTGGCCAACCCCTCTAATGATGCAAAAGTGGTCCTAAAGATGTTCAAGTCTATGATTTTTCCTCGCTTTGGTGTGTCTAGAGTGGTAATAAGTGATGGAGGATCCCATTTTATCA
>OVAN01004626.1:0-25375 GCA_900406275.1 Anastatica hierochuntica
CAACGGTGTCGCCAGCGTTGTCGCCTTCGCGAGCTGGTTGGTTGTTCTGTTTGTCGGTGTTAATGATTGATCTGTTAATTAGCGTGAAAGATATCGCGTCTGCCCCCTCCTTCTAGCGCCAAACTGTGGGAACCGAAATTCTCACTGTCAATGTTATGTGGTTCACGGACTCTNCAAACAAAAAGCGTGAGTAAAACGAATATGCGAACAGATTGCGAGATTCAGGTTAACAAGATTCGTATGACGAAATTGAGATGAATAACAAAGTAAAGATAATACGAAACAGATTAGGAAGTGAGATATGTAAAACAATAGTAAAGTAACAGGATTCGTCATAGCCCCATCTGGCGCCAAGACCGAGCCATGGTCTTGGCGGCAATTGGCGTCAAGACAGGCTCTCTGAATTGGCGCCAAGACGGACCTCCGGTCTTGGTTTCAATCGACGTCTAGATGGGCCTCTAGTTCATTCGTCAATCGGTTCCAAGACTCGTTCGTAGGTTTGGCATCAATCGGCCTTTAGATAGTTCTCCGAAACGACGCGGTTCTCCGATGCTTTTGGTGGTTTCGTATCGCTCCGAAGGATGTATCGTGTGGCCTTGTGAGAGTTGTCTGAAAGCCATTGATGCTAACTTTAGCATTCAGATGCCTTAGTTTCTCACGGACGGATAGACTTCTTTGAAAGATCTTCGAGATCCTAATAGCCTTGCGGTCTAGACGACGGTAAGTCTAGATGACGGCAAGTCCAGATGACAGCAAGTCTAGACGACGACGAATCTAGTCGACGATAAGTCTAGACGACGACGAGTCCAGANGTCGTGTTTCCGAGTAAGTTTGATTAAAGATGCGATCTTGGACGTTAATTTTGAGAGGGCTGTTTTTTGACACCAACAATGAAGAACCCTAAGGAAATCATCAAATCTAACAACCTAACAATCAATCCATGAATCACCTTTGAAAACCCCTAAACCCAACAAGTAAGCTACTCAAAACTCATCATAACAGTAGGTATGCACGAGATATAAGTTGAAAACATCAATTGATTAAGAGTAAAAAGCTTTAGAAACTTAGCAATATCGATTACAAAGTGAGATCTTCTCCTTGGAAGCTCTTGAAATAAAATCTCTTTAAGGAAAAGGTATGACACGAGCTCTCTGTCTCCTAAGGTCTATTTTCTCTCTAAAATTCGTGGCTCTTCTCTCATAAAAGGTTAAAAGCAAGTATTTATAGTATTAGGTCAAGAAAAGTCGGTTTAGGTTAAGTTGGGGTCAAGATTTGGTTGAGACCGGTTTAGGGGTGATTTTTGGCCTAGACCGGTGCTAAAATGTTCGCCAATTTGTCGGGGAGATTCTTGTCAAAACCCGGTCAAAGCTCACTTCTGGGCACAATCCGGCTTCAGGAAAAACGGACCAGTCTTCACTAAAATGCTTATAACTTTTGATCCAGGCACCCAATTGCTTTGTAACCAACTCCATTGGAAAGCTAACTCAAATTTATACTATCTTCCAAATTTCATGAAAATCCATTGATGGTAAGGCCTCCATATTGCATGATCTTTCTGATGCATCGAAACTGACCAAAAATTAGCTTTTGCTCCAATTAGCTCCATAATGCTCCAAAATGCATAGTTTGACCTGAAATGATTCAAAACACTATAAATATAGGAAAACTACTTTTTCATGCATAAAGTTTCTTAAATACACTAAGAAAACATACGAAAATCTATGGAAAAATGGTAAAATATTTGTGTTATTAACTCCCCCAAACTTAGCTTCTAGCTTGTCCTCGAGCTATGCAAACGAAGAATAGAGAAGTGGTTTGAAAACGTGGAAACTTACATGAAATTCCAGAACTTATTGGCAACTTAGACTAATGAAATCCACTATATACTCGCGTTGATATTTAGGTAGAACCCCGTTTTCACCACAAACTTAACAACGTCCCCGATTCATCCACAATCAACAAGAGTGACCCAAGTTTTTCATCACTAATCCCTGAATCTATAATGTGCAGTCTCTTCGAGGAAGTATCTATTAAAGAACACATAGACTCAAACTTAATAAGAATCCTAAACAAGTTTAGAATACAATTGATTCCTTTCCTCATCCTTATTCACATTTAAATGCTTTTTAGAGGCTGATTTTTCTCTATTTTTAGAGGGTATCATTTTATTTTTTCTATTAGCCTCTTGAGAATCGATTTTTTCCTACTTTTCTAGGATATTATTTTATTTTTTCTATCGATCTCTTTATTCTTTTTTTTTCTTCTAAACACATTCAGATTTTATTGATTCCAAAATTCACAATAAGCATAAGCATCTTTTTGATGATTTTTATTTGATAGGAAAGAGGGGAACCGTATACTTAATTTTGCTAGGTTGGACGAGGAATTTGATTCAATGTATACCAAGCCCCAAGAAGAGAAAATTAATTTCATTAAATTTTTGAGTAGCTTAGGATTACGTGGATATCAGGTGATATGGTGCATCAGTTAGCTGATCTATTGGGGCTATCCCGTTCGGTAAAACTGCTGTCAAACACTGATACTGAGGACACTAGTCATTAGAAACGTGGTTAGTTCAAAGTTAAGCTCATTTCCGAACTGATTTTTACTCCATAAAATTTTTTTATTTTGAAAAAATTTTAAACGACTCAAAAACTACGAAAAAGTGTCAAAACAAAGGAAAAGAAGCCTTAGTAACAATAGAAATCCCCCTGGACTTAACTTACACCGACCTAGTGTAAAAGAAAGTGAAGAAGGTACTGAAAACTAATGTAAAAGATAAAGAATAGGAAACACTTAGTTACTGGTCGAACTATTGGAGAATTGTACGACCATATGTGATGTTTCGGTAAACCGAAATTTTGCTCGTTTAGCCGTTTTGCAATCCATGAAGAATGCTCCGACCAAAATGAATCTCCAATTCAAAATAGAATATTTTATAAATCAAAATTAAGTTTAAAATGCTAGAGCTCGTACCTTATATGATTTGGCCGAGTTTGGTCTCCGGTAAGCTCGCTTTGGCTTGTTTGATGGAAAAAAATCGAACTGTTTTTTATTCGCGATCGTTCCAGGGCTGGTTTTTCTTGAGCATTACCATCTTATCATATTAGTTAATTGTGAGTCTTCAATTTGACAGCTTGATTCGCTGGGTGGAGCTCGTTTTGGTTTTGGCCGAGTTTTCTTTGATTTCTGGCCAATCGGGGTCTCCGAAATGAAATGTCAGCCCCTCCAAAACTGTTTAGGTAGTTCTTCATATTTTCCCACTTTATCGTGGTAGCTTCAGTGGTTAGACGTGGTTCATCTCCTAGATAAGAGTTTTGAATAAACCGAATTCGTCGATTTTATGCCTCTATTGAGCCAAAGTCGTGTGATCGTCTTTGCCAGCAAAAAAGTTTGGTTTTTCTCAATTTATTTGACGGAAATGCTCAGGCGTCACAGCTGATTTGGCTTCGATTGCTCTTGAGATGCTCTTGTTGCATTCCTTGTCGATTCGATCACATTTTTTAGCCTTTGAATGTGTGTGAAGTGTGGCTCTGCCTTGATCGGATCTTTTGTATTCTCAAAAAACTTCTTAATTTGGTCACAATACAGCTTGGGCTATGATAAAAATAATACTCCTCCTCAAAATTCCTTTATGGTCCAATTTCTTGCAATATCGTCTCCATAGCCTCGCCTTTGATTCTTAGGGTCTTTAAAAGAGAATTGACATCTCACAATACTTCTTATGACCTGTATTAAATACTAGAAAAAATATGGTTAGTTCTTTACTTGGCGGATATGGTTTGGCTCGGTTGCAAAACTTGCAAGATTTGAGAATTTGTGAAGCTCCAAGTGTGTGCTTTGTGTTCTAAACGTCCCAGCCTTCAAAAATATTTGACTTGATGCATATAACGTAATTAAGATGCTGGTACTTGAAGATTTTGAGTTCAGTATTGATCCAGCCAAGAAAATGTGAAAACGGACGTTCAGAACGGTTTTTCTCGGCCATACGCTCGTCCAGATGGGTAATGGTTTGGTTGGGATATGGAAATGGATGGTCGGAATGGGGAAAAGCTTGGGGAATGGTTGGAATGGCTGGCAGAGAGTGGAAGTCCGGAGTTGGACAAGGTAAGGAAAGCGACCGCTGGTGGTGATGAAGTGACACGGCCGATTGAGGCACATTGGCCGTAACACCGATCAAGGGAAGGAATTGGGACAGCGGCTATTCATGGAGCTCCCGTGGGCCAGTGCTGGAGAGAATGAATTCTAGGGCAAGATGGAGGTGGCACCGTCCACGTGTGTTCTGGTGGCACACTCAGGTCTTGGGAGCTTCGCCACCCGGTCGGCGCACTTTCTCGTCCGTTTCGTTGTTTTACTTGGCCGTTTCGCGATCCGTTCATTTTTTTAATTCCAATTGGTCGGGGAGTGTTTCAGAAAGTCTTTCATGATACCAAAATGTTTTTAAACATTTTTTATGGTGGGTTTTGCCGAAATGATTAAAGATATGGACACTTAAAAGTTCTTGAACTTTTGAAACTTCTTTTTGACCGGCTTAAGAACTTGTTTGAATTGTTGATCATTGTTGCTCGGATCCTTGAGGCTACATTGTGAATTTTCATTCCGCCAACGTGATTCTCATCTAAAAATGAACTATAGGATTATCCAAATTCTTTGGCTAACCAGCAAAGACATAATGTTAGCCAAAAATTAAAATTTGAAAAATCAAAATTCTAACCAGGCTATTTTGTTCATAATAGTCACTTTGCTCAGGCATCTTCGATGGTTTGAGTTGATTTTCTCGGCGGGTACTTGAAATATCCATGTCTCCTTTTATTAAGAAACTTGATCCTTCGGGCAACATTTTATATTGACCGTTCCGAAGTCGGTTTCTCTCGGGAATTCAACTATCATATAGTGTTAGTTTACAAGGGTTTGATTTCGATCAAGTTTTGATACTAATACTTAAATCCCTAGGCCTTAAGAATAAGGCTACACATTATAGTACTTAGGGTTATCGAACTACAAAAGAGGCCTTACTCAATCAAGAACAATGGGGGGGGGGTTTGAAACAAAAGGTTGGGGTTAAAGGTGGGGTACCATTTTTAAAACGAGAATGGCCACTCGGATTGGTTAAGGATGGTAAAAAGGGATAAGACCAACCGAGTGTCTATGTGTTTACACCATGGTTCATGTATTTTAAGCCCATATGTAAGGCTAATTCAAAATCTCATTAACGTTTAAGTTCAATAGGGTTGAATTCAAATCATGAAAGATTCAATCTAGACGCAAACAATTAAACCGAGAGTTCCGAGCATGTATTTTCCATTTTTTCAGCTCGGCTCATGCTACTTGATACTACTAGCAAGGGTTTCAATTCAACTCCTAAGCATAGTCCAATTACGCGATACTTCAATCATTATCCTCATGCACACGTAAATGCAACCTATATGCTTCTAAGACTTAATCTTAAAGGACAAGAATATGAAAGATGCAAATATATGCTTTTTCAAATTTTTCGATTTTTTTTGTTTTTCTATGCCATAACTATTAACAATGCAACCTAAGCTATATGAGACTCAAAGAAATGAAAACAAGACAAAACAACTAAAATGATCATNATAATAACCATTCTCCTCCTCTGGACTTACTCATCACCGTCGCGGTGAATGAATAGAATCCGACGAAAGAGACCAACAACCACAATTAAAAGCAAAATAAGAAAAAGAGTGGTATTTACAATGGAAGAAAGGGTACCTTGGATCACCACTCGGAAGGATTATAAGCTTGTGGCCTCAGAACTTTGAAATAGAATTTCTTTAGGAGGCAGAATTGGATTCCACTGTTGGTCTCCGTATGGGTGAAGCGACTATTGGGGAGGAAGCAACAAAGTGGTGTACCGTCGTCGCTTGTGAAAGCATACATGAGTGAGTGATCGTTGTAGGGACCCGTCAATGTTCTTATTCCCAATAGGCATGCTTCATCCATGTATAGTCTCTCCGGAAGCTCTTCGTAGAAGGTAAAGTCGATGGATGAGAAACGGAAGAGCGGATTGAGCATTCCACCGATGTGTATCCCATCTTGTCCGTACCGATCAATGTTCATTCGTATGCCCATGAGGTGCAATAAGAAAGCCGACCCTTGGCACAATTCAAAACCGGAGAATGGGATGGCCCTACTGACGTGGAGGTGAGCTTATATCCTATTGCTCCATAGAGAAGTCCTAAATCTATCGGAGTTGACCACCCGGGGTGTGCCCTTGCAAACAACGTGTTGCCGAGAAGCCTCATGGTATGGCAGATTGTTGGATTCTTGATCTTGGACATTTTTGCTACTAAGAAGTCGTAGTGTTCATCAGTGGCAATGTTCCTCCAAAGCAACGAGATTTGGTTGAATTCCGGAGGCACGCTCAATGTTCCCGTTCTGGGAAAACCATACAATTCGCAAAACCGGTTGAATGTGAGAGAATATTGGTTTGGTCTAATTCAGAAGTAAAGTCTTCCATTTTCCCCTCCTTCCTCTTCTGCATAAGTGATTATAGCAAGGAATTATCGAGCTAACTCTAGATATGTTGCTTCATCCATTGATACAAGAATCTGGACATTCATCCTATCTAATAAGCCGCCAATTTGTTCATAAATCCCCATTCTTCTCATTACCTCTTCATCGGCGAATCTTGTGGGATGAAAGTCTAGTTGGTAAAGCTTGGTTAGATGTCCTATCTCTTTGCTTGTCCATCCAAACAATTTGGTTCCCTCAATTCTTTTTCCTCTCCTTAAGGAGCTTGGTTGTCCCCAATTTGCTTGGTGAGTTTCGTAGCTTCCTTGAGTATTCACATAGCTTGCCATTGTACCTTAGAGAGAGAAAAAGATATGTGAGTCTAAAGAGTTTGGAAAATGATTGATCCAAAGCATTTTCTACAAAGAGCATAGCTCATCAATTTGTTAATAAGCATTATCCATTTCCATCATCAAGATCGACCCAACTCATCTCTTATGCTACCCAAGAATAACAATTCAAATTTTAGATTCTAAACTAATGGGTTTCTACTATGGAAGAACTCAAAATTAACTTCACATCAAGTTTCAAGCAAAGCATTGAATCCTTAAACAACCAATAGCAACCACAATCTCTAAGTTTTCCTAATTCTCATATTTCTCAAAATCTCCAAAAACCCTAACTTTGAAATCGAAAATCACAACAATCCCAACTCAATCTATGAAGTTATGGTTTAGAAAATCATTTACCCAAGCACAAAAGATCTCAACAATGATACTAACAATCTTGGAATGACCAAAATCTAAAGATATAAGAGATTGAGAAAAAGAGTGTTATGAGAGATTTAGCTTTGTTCTTGAGAGAGATTTAGTGTAGATCGAAACTAGAGAAGGAATTAAGCAAAAGGAGATGAAATCTTTGATTCAAAAAAAAAGAATTTGCAAAGAAATTGGTTTTGGAATGAAAGAGAAGTTGAAAGTTTGTGTTTTTCTTTACCCAATTTCGGGCAAATGAGAAGAGAGAGAGGGATGAAGTAGGTTTCGGGAAGAAGAAAAAGGGGGTTTAGTATGCTTACCTGGCGGCTGACGGTCTGGGTTGGCGTTTCAGATCGTCAACCAGACCCCTTTGGACCGCCAGCCAGAGTGGCCCAGATCGCCAGCCTTCTGGTTTCTTGGCTGCACGCTTCTGGCGGTCTGGCTGGGGTTGCAGACCGCCAGCCAGGGGCTCCTTGACCGTCAGGTGCTCCTAAAATGTGTTCAGCTCCCAAATTTTTTCACCTAAACACTTAAGACCACAAAAAGCAACCCAAACATAACTTACTTACAGATTAGATAAGCTTAAATATTTACAAGAATACCATGGGATTGCCTCCCAAGTGCGCTTGTTTATCATCACTAGTTTGACGTTGTTTCCTTTCTTGATTAGTGAGGATTGGAAGGAGCATCTCTGGTGCTCTTGTCTTCCTTCTTGAACATCTCTAAAGTGATCACTCTACAAGCCATCTCCATCTTGAATTTCAACCATTTGTCCAAGACCCATTGAGGAAGTTTGGTCCTTGCTCTTGAGAACAGTTTGGGCATTCCCTTACACTTTACCTTGTATTCACAACACCGCCTTTAATGTTTATAGGAATGAGCTGCATAGAAGGCTATATCTTCTTTCCCCAAGGTGTTTTCTCGATGTAGTCCTTTTCCTTGGAGATTTTGTTCTCAAGGGTCCGACTTGCAAAAATCATCTCATTATCTACCACTAGTTGTGGTTTCTTCTTTCCCTTGGCTTTTCGGGTTCTCCTTGTCTTCTTGGAGTCCACTTTTGGATCATCCTTTGAGAAACCCTCGCCATCATCATACCCAAACAACCTTTTGAAATCTTCAAACAAATCAAATTCTTCTTTTGGCTCGTAGTTTTTTGTCGCTTCCTGAACAAATAGACCATCACTTAGATTGAGAATTTTTTCTTTGATTCGTCCAACCTCTTGGAAATCCCCCAAAGTCAAAGTACCATAAATCTCATCCCTTGTACTAATCATCTTGTAAGATACATCGGTCAATGTTTGGAAGAACAACTTCCTTACTTTTAAAGTCGATCCTTGTCCCAACGGTTTCAAGGAATTGTCTTCCAAGTAGCATGGAGAACTGACCCGCACCCGATATCTTGACAACAACAAAATCCATAGGGACTATGCAATCCCCTACCTTCAAAGGGTAGTTTTCAAGTTTCCCAATGGGCTTCTTAAAGAATGAATCTCCCAAAGTTATTGGACAAGTTGGCTTGATTGCCTCTTTGATCCCGAACCGGATAATCATGTCGGATGAAATCACATTGACACTTGCTCCGGCGTCTACTAGAGTTTCTTCTTTAAACACCTCTTCCAACAAGCAAGGTACCGCAAATTTGGCGGGTTTCACAACCTTCTCTAGAATTCTTGTCTCGGGTAGAGGGGGGTAGCACACCGTGATTTCTAGCTAATACTTCAAGGTTTTTCTTTCTTAGCTCATAATCCTCAATCCTAGCTTTGAGCTTAGAATTTTTTGTAGATAACTGCCTTAATCTGGAGGAGACAATATCCACTTTTTGTACTGGAAGATCAAAGTATTCCTTGAGTTATAGCCTAATGAATCTTTGGGGTTAGGGAAGAGTTGGTTTGTAAGGTTCCAAATCCACTTCAAAGTTCACTATACGCTTCTTTTCCTTGGAAGTGGCTTTCCACCAAAAGCTTCATTGGCCTCTCTTTTTAGCTTACTTAAAGACTCATTCTCAAGGATGAATTTCTATTTCTTTGAATTAGATTGGACAAAGACCATTATCTCATCAACACATTCAACCTTAACCTCTTCGAGTAGCACTTCATCTTCGTGATATTGGATATTCCCATCATTATCAACTTTACATCCAAGAATCCTCTCAAATTCACTAACCACACCTTGATGATCAAAGGTGTCATTTTCAAAAACCATATTGCAAAAGTCCTTCGGATTCGCTTCGGGTTTACCTGGTAGGATCCCTTTGTCGTTGTTCTTGGAAGAACTAGCAATTTGGGACACTTGGTTGTCTAGAGTTTTCATATGAGCAGCTAGATTCTCCACCTTCTTGTTTAGGTCACACCAAACACCATCAATCTTTTGATTTACATCTCCCATCCTCTTGTTAAAATCAAAAGGGGCTTTATTTTGCCCGTCCAATACTTGCTTAAGGAGGGTGGTGTTCTTCTCCTCTTTTGGAGGTTGAGTAGATGAACTCCCCATGTTGGTGAGAAATTTGAAAGGTTCTTTTAGTGGAAAGTTGCTTAGAGCTTGCCTTGTAGCCTCTTCTTTTGCATCGTGTAGTTTTGATATGATGGGTTAACAATATCTTAGTTTCTATATGAAAGATTGTTGTTCCAATACTTAAACGGAGGATTGTAAGGCTTTGAATAGTACCCCTCTTGAATGTAGAAAAGGTCCTCTTGGTCCCCAATTTCTTTGTCATTTCCATCTACCTTACCATCTTCCATGTGCTCCACTACATTCATGGATCTTTTATTCATCTTGGTTAGCCTTTCAATCTTTTCATTAAGCTCTTGCAATCAAGAATCATCTCGGTAACTTCCATCTTTATCGCGGCCATAGCTTTGGTTGCTTTGAGCTAAATTTTCGCTGAGTTCTTCATCTTCCTCAACATCCAAGTTTGCAAAGCTCCCCTTGCTTGCCGTGTCAAGTGAGTTCAGATATTTTTCTAAACAACCGCGATGGAAAATCCCTAAAAAAGCATCTTTAGCTACACCGTGATGCGGGCAAGACCGGATATAAGATTTCAACCGTTCCCAATCTTCATAAAACGACTCATTATACCCTTGTTTAAAACTTGTGATGTCGTTTCCAATTTTAGTCGTCTTTTGCTTCGGGAAGAACTTCGTCATCAATTCCTTCTCTACTTGAGCCCATGTAGAGACTAAATCCATGGAGATACTCTTCTCCCATTGAGCGGCTATATCACCTAACGAGAAAGAGAATAGTATCATCTTGATGGCTTCTTCGCTTACCCCATTTATCTTTATTGTCCTACAAAGCCTCTCAAACTCATCTAGATGGTCTAGAGGGTTTTTTGCCGATGGATCATTAAACTTGTTGTTTTGGACAATGTTGATGAGGCTATGCTTTATCTCAAAGTTATTGGGTACTATCGCGGGAGGTTGAATAACAGTCCTTACCCTCCTCGTGTTGGGTTCATCATAAGCACTTATCCTTTGTGCTCTAGGACGCCCTTGGTCTTGGATCCCAATACCTTGAGCTTGGTTGTTGTCACCCATATTATTTCCTTGATTACCAATAGAATGAGTGTTATCCATTCCCAAACATTGTAGATGCTCGAGTCTCTCTCTTTCTCTCTTTCCTCTAGTATCATCTCGTTCCAAACGTCTTATATCTTCTACTTGCGGAATCAAATTTGATGGACACCTACTACGCAAGTTCATGCACCTACAAAGACAAGAACAAATAGTGAACAAGAGTTAGTGACTTTAAATGAAAAGAAATAACTTAGTCTCAACAAACTAATGAAGACTAAATGGCAAAATACGTTTCTCCCCGGAAACGGCGCCAAAAACTTTGACAAATGTGTGATTTCGGTCAAGTTTTGATACTAAGACTTCAATACCTAGGCCTCAAGAATAAGGCTAGACATTGTAGTACTAAGGGTTATGGAAGCAAATCTTCTACACATTTACTCCTATAACTAGTTTCATTAATCTAAGTCTTATAAAAGCAATTGGATTTCAAACTCAAAACAAACAAACAAGCAAGCAAAACAAGATTGCAAACTCAAACTACTAAATACTACTTAAGAAATTTTCAATGATGAAGAGCATGCAAGCAATGAGCTAGGTGCATGATCAAGTGATCCAAATGCTAACCAAATGTAAGGTTGAGGTAATGAAGCTCAATTCAAAGGCGAGTCAACAAGTCAACTAGATCAATTCCATGATTCTAGTCCATTTCATGTACTAAGATAAAGCTCATCTCCCGATAGCAATCCTAAGTTCATTAATCATTAAACACAAGCCCAATAGCCTACTTAACACCTTAATCATCTACTCCCATAGGCTAAGAATGCTAAGCATGATCTAGATTCTCTTAGGCATTTCATCGAACACCTTCCAGATGTCAAAGCCTTAAGATCAATGATTTGATTGATCACTTCAAGTCTAGCTTTAAGCATCCCTAAATCCTGTAAGTCTATATAAACCCAACCTCTAACATCATGATTAACACCTAGATCCAACTTGATCAACCTAACCCATTCTTACGCTAGATGACTACTCACTACTCATGCTCAAATAACTCATAAAAACCGAAGATAAACTCATAGCAAACATAAAGAAAGAAGAAGAAATGATAAAGATGCAAACTTTTGTATGATTAACAAAGGGATTATTCAAGATCCAAAAGAGATACAAGGTCTCAATAGAATAGTAAAACTTAGGCTAATTGAGACTATAATAATAAAAACCATCAGCAAATTCACTATGGAAAGCTGTGGAAAAATACATATTAGACCAAGTTAAAAATACCTGAGACTATAATAATATAGTATAATAATAATAAAAACCATCAACAAATTCGCTTCCATATTACCCGAAACACCTCAAGTTAAAAATAGATAGTTAATCTCGTAACCACAAAGGCTAAACAAGACTATAATAATATAGTATATTATATATACCCCCGCTAGAAGCCATGAGACATGGAACTTCCAGCATTGCGTCGTCACACAATACACAACCATGGTAGCGAAACAGTCTCTTCGTGTCTTCGTGTACTTGATCCATCCATGCGCCACCACGTAACGACCAAGCCGGGAATGTGGGTAATCATTTTGGTTTGCTATGAACCTCAGGTAAATATTTCATAAGTTTTAATAAGCTTTCTCAACGTTCGGATATGTTCGGATTAATGTAACATCCAGATAGAACTAAGAACAACCGAACGGGACTGATTCAATTAGATAACACACGGCTAGGAAAATAACAAAACAACGCAAACAGTTCTTGGTGTGCAGATGCAAAGCGTTCAAGACAATCGACTACCGAGACTCACCTTAGGTTTTAGAAAGTTCCTTCGCATGACGAACTTACTTGAACTCAAACCCAGCTAGAAACACTTGTCCTCTAAATTGGTTGAAGTACTTGGGAAATTGGCCGTAACTAAGCCACTAAGAAGCTCAAAGATCGCCAACGGGTCATGAAAAGTTCTTGGATAAAATATGGCCAGAATTTTGAACGTGGGTCAAAGGTAAGTTAGGAGCTTCGAATTAAAAATTTGTGGCTAGAATCAGATTCAGAACTAGAAATTGTGTAGGGTAAGAAAGATTGGGGTTTCCCGCTTTCCTGATAAAACGTCGAGCTTCCCGGAAATCCGACAAGAGGTTCGGGTTCAGTTTTTCTCCAAGTTCTACAAATGAGCTAAGGGAGCTTATAAAGAAGGAAGTAAGTAGGTGAGTCGCAAGACACATGTCGCAACGAAGACACCAAGATTCTTCATTGTGTGACATCCAGCGCTGACTAACCTAAAGCTGTTGAGTCTTCGGAAGCTATTGAGTCGTGCTAAGCTGTTGTGTCGTATTGAACTACTGAAATCCTGACCATATCAAATCCCGAGCACATCGTTTCCCGAGCATGTCAATTCTCGAGCACCTTAATTTCCAAGAGCACATCAATTCTCAGGCACTGACGTTCTTGAGCACCTCAATTTCTACTCTGAAGCTTAAAATTGATTTCCCGACATTTCTAGAATGATTCGAGACGAACCGTCATCATATCCAACCCATGAAATTTTCTGAAGAATATTTCCGTAAAAATATTTCCCGAGCACGACAAGCAGCTTAAGGAGCAGAAATCCCGAGATGATGTGTCATCAAGCAGCTTAAACACATCAAGCTAGTCAAGCACGTAGGTGCCTCATGAAGCTAACTAAGTAGTACATCCCGTTAGGCTGTGAACCGTGCAAAAAAATTATCTCATCTTGATTTTCTTTATTCGGCCATCCTTCGACCATTTATGCGATTATACCTAGATGATCTCCTCTTCAGACATTCTTTTGCCTTGTCCACATCCGGATCCTTATTCGGGGTTATTATGAAAGTACTCCCAAGAATCAATGGCATCATAGAATCTTTACTTGTCTCCATAATTTGGAAATCAACAGGAACCAAGCAGCCTTCTAGTTGCATTGTTACATCCTTCACGAATCCATTTGAAGATCTCAATTCATCTCCAAACTTGAGAGACAATATGAGAAGGTTTGGTGTCTCTAATCCCCAATTGGTTTGTAATGGATTTAGGCATGACATTTACACTAGCTCCGAAGTCACAAAAAGGTTCTTGAAAACTCACACCATTGATTTCACATGAGAAGACAAACTCCGTCGGGTCTTCTATCTTACGAAGCCTCATTTGATGTGGTGCTTTGTGTGTTGGCTCGTCAATATCAAAGCTTGGTAATGGATCAACAACAAAAATTGGATTAACATCCATGGATTTGTGCATAAGGTCAACTACATCTTCTTCCTTTTACGGAATTTCAATCGCCTTCCAAGGTTTTGGGTTTCTCTCGGGTTTCGCGGGAAGAAAACCACATTGTGTCTTCACCCCTTTCGCATTTTGAGAAACTTGAACATCAAACATTTTGACATGATAAGACACGTCCATAAGCTTCCCATATAGCCCGTCAATCTTCTCATTGAGATGATTGTACATGTTGTCCATATTTCAGGCGTTTTCCTTTAGACCTTCTAGGACTTGTTGAAAAAAAGCTCAATTTTTTTCTCTAAGGAGGATAAAGCCACGTCCTTGGCATTAGAAATAGATTCTAATATCATCTCAAAGTCATTGAACTGTTGTTGCATTTGAAGATCCTCATATCTGAAGTTTTCTCGGTTTTAGTTTTGTTGGGAAAACCCTAGACTGCTGATGTAGTGAACTTTCCTTTGCTGCCCATGGCACCATCACTTTGATGATATTGAATATTACTTCCAGCAGCCTCTTTCACGTCCTCATGGTGATTCAAACTCATTTGTTTGCTCCTTAGAAGTTGAGCGACCAAAGATTTCAGCTCAGAGATCTCTACAGAGTCGTAGTTCTGTTTGATGGCTTCCACTGTTCTTTCTTGAATTGGATATGAATTTTTGTTGCTCTTGACTAGGTTGTCAATGAGAATGTTAGCTTCACCAGCAGTGTTATTTATGAAGTTCCCTTTGCTTGCAATGTCGAGTGTCATCCTGAAGTTTTAATCAATTCCTTCAGAGAAGAAGTTCAACAAATTTAGCTCCACGAAACCATGATGAGGGCAGTCTCTTTGGTACTTCTTGAAGCATTCTATTGCCTTGAAGAAAGATTCGCTCAACCCTTGTTGAAAATCCAAAATCCTCTTCCTCATCAGCCGCAGTCTCTTCTTCGGATAGAAGTGTTTCAAGAAAGCTCTTTTGCATTGATCCCATGTAGTGATTGATCCGGAAGCAAGAGTCTTTAACCACTTATTAGCGTTATCAACTAGAAAGAATGAGAATAACTTGCACTTCAAATAATAATCAAAAACTTCATTAGATCTTCTTATGTTGCAGATTTCTTCGATTCTTTCGATATGATCCATGGGGTCTTCTTCAGCTAAGCCACAAAATTGATGTTTATCAGCCCATGATACGAATTCATGGCTGATATGAAACACTCCTAGAGGTTGTGTGGGGTAGATTAGATTCTGGTTGATGTAAGAAGCACTCGGTGAATCGAATTCTCTAATTGTTTGATGTTAAAGCTCCATTTCAACTTTCCTGGAAAATCAAGTGAAAAGAAATTATGTATTACTTGTTTTCCTTAATCTATCACAAGAATTTAATAGAACCAACAAAGAGTAAAAAAAATTTTTTTTTAAAAAAAGTAAAAATAAAGAAATGAAAAATTAAAAAGCCTTAGACTATATCTTAATAAGAAACTCGTAGGTAATTGAATTGGTCCCTGGCAACGGCACCAAAAACTTGATGTGCTCAAAGTTTTATCCCGAGAAATAGCACAATGTTGCAAGTGCAGAACGATTGTGGTAGTACTTAGAGATCTAATCCACAATGACCAAGAACCACTATATGAGTTTATGAGAATCGAATTAAGTTAAAGCCAAACTAATGAGGTTTTTTTTTTGAGATATGATGCACGAAATTATCAGTAAATTAAACTAAACTCAGCAAGTAAATAATGTCAAAATATCAATAGGAGAAATCATTGGGCATTGGGGAAATCTCAAGTTATCAAGGATCGTATAAAACAGATAAATAGATCGATAAATTTAATAGGTTTGTCCTAGAACTTGAATCATGCATGGATAATCAATCTATTTCCGTACTATCAATTATTGAAATCTAAAAACCCTAAATTATTCAACTCCCGTTGGTAACTAAATGAATAAAAAGCATAAAGTTCATATTCGATAGTTCACAAAAACTCGGTAAAACACTCCCGTGAAGACCGAGGATTTTGCTCATCCAGATTAAGAAAGTTAATTTAACAACCCTTTTGGTGAGTAGAGTAATCCTAAATGACAGTAGCTAGATGGTCAATCAAGCAACAATCATCAAACAACAATCTAGATGAAGAACCTTAAGAAAATCATCAAATCTAACGACCAAAAAATCAATCCATGAATTAACTTTTGAAACCATTAAACCCAACAAGTAAACTACTCAAAATTCATCATTGCAGTAGGTATACACAAGATTTAATTAGAAAACATCAATTGATTAAAAGCAAAAAGTTTAAAAATTTAGCAATATCGATTACAAAGTGAGATCTTCTCCTTAGAAACTCTTGAAATCAAATCTCTTTACTGAAAAGGTATGACATGAGTTCTCTGCCTCCTAAGGTCGATTTTCTCTCTAAAATTCGTGGCTCTCCTATCACAAAAGGCTAAAACAAGTATTTATAGTATTAGGTCAAGAAAAATAGGTTTAGGTTAAGTTGGGGTCGAGATTGGTTGAGACTGGTTTAGTGGTGAATTTTGGCCCAGACCAGTGCTAATATGTTCGCCAACCGGTCAGGGTGAGTTTTGGCACCGATTGGGGCTTCATTCTTGTCAAAACACGGTCACAACTTACTTCTAGGCACATGCCATCTTATGGGTAGATGGACCAATCTTCACTAAAATGCTTATAACTTTTGCTCCAGAGATCCAATTGCTTTGAAACAAACTCCATTTGAAATCTAACTCAAAATTCTAGTTTATTTCCAAATTTCAGAAAAATACATTGATGGTAAGACTTCCAACTTGGATGATATTTCTAATGCATCGAAACTGACCAGAAACGAGATTTTGCTCCAATTAGCTCCATAATGCTCCAAAATGTATAGTTTGACCTGAAATGATTCAAATTACTATAAATACAGGAAAAAATACCTTTTCATGCATAAAATTGTTTAAAACACTAAGAAAACATACGAATATCTGTAGGAAAAGTGGTAAAATATTGGTGTTATCATCTTATGCAAGAGTAATTTTATTGTTAGATTTTTGTGTTTCAATGGAATTTCTGAAATTGGTTAATTAGGATTGATAACATAAGGAACTATCAATTGGATTTAATTCTTGAACTTGATTAGCTACCTTTTCATGATTTTAGGTTGATTAAGTGGTACGAAAGTTGATTAGATAGCCTGATAGTAATCTAGATAAGCAAAATATCCTTAATCAATGACAAATGATGTTAAGGTGCTTTGTAAACATATCATAGCCTTAAATTAATGCGTGTTTAATCTCTTGAATTCAACGAGATTTAGTTCACTAGTTTGTTAAACACACTAATTGGAGCCACAAGAGAGGAATGATTATACATTCGTGTTTTGAGTTCGAGAATGAAGCTTAATGATCCTTGATAAACTTTCTTAATATTATGATCTGATTTGCTGCAAATTTCCATGTTGCCTAGCGTTTTTATTTCAGTGTTTTCACATCTTTGTTTTATTTAAATATTTTCATTTTCATTTTCATTTACCACCATTGCGTCTTCTATTTTAATTTGAATCAATAAACTGAAATATAAACTTGGTCTATGTGGATTCGATCCCTTAATTATTATTGTGATTTACTGTGCACTTGTAGCGTATTCTTTGGGTTAACATTTTGATTAGGAGATGTTGACGAGGGATTTCTCCACATGTTTCGAGAGCTTACTTCAGGAAAAGTACTTCTTGGTGATGACTATATTGTAGTAGTTCAATGGATTCATACAATAAACATAAAAGGTTATAGAGGTTTTGTCAAGACACACATGAATATCATGTATCTTCTAAAAATGAAAATAAATCTAGTATCGAGAGTAACCTGGACGTGTTAAGCCTTTAACATAGTGGTGGACATGGGAAGACTAGGTTTTATAAAAATGGAAAGCTAAATATTTAGGGAACCTTGTCTGGATCATTATACATGCATGTTAGATGGTACAATCGTATCTGGTGAAATAAATAACAATGTCAAGAGAAACCATTTAAGAATGAGACAGTAATGTGGCATAAACGTCTTAGACACATGAGTAAGAATATACATATTCTAGTCAATAAAGGGGTGAATGATCATAGAAGGATTGGAGATTTGAATTTTTTTTAGAGTTGTGTTGTGATTATTAAGCAGAAGAGGTTGCATTGAAAAAATGACACATGAGATGCTCCCAAATATGTCATGTTGATTTATAGGGATGATAACACAAGGAAAGTCTAGATAAATTTCTTAGCTACTAAAGGAGAATCATTTAGCAAATTATGTGAATGGAAGAAAATTGGTGGAGAATCAAGTCAATAGTAAGATAATATATCTCAGAACAGACAATGGAATTGAGTTCTGTAACTCAGAGTATGAAACCTTTGCAAACAACGTGGAATCAAAAGCCAGAACTGTGGTTGAACGCATGAATATAACTTAAATGGATAAAGTGAGATGCATTTTGGTGAGTCTGCCTAGAGGAAGAACTCTGGGCTCAAGCAATATCTACATCAGTGTATTTGACAACATGAGTCCATCTTCTACTATATATGGACATTCCAGAGGAACTTTAGTTGGGTAAGAAACCTGGTTACCAAAATATGTGAAGATTTGGATAAGTGGTGTACATCCATATTAGAAAAAAAAACTCAAACCTGGAGCTAAAAAATATCTTCGCTAGTTATCCATCAGATATAAAAAGATACAAAGTTTGGCTTCCTAAGAAAAAGAAATGTATTATAAACAAGAATGTGATATTTACTGAAGATAAGGTCTACAAGGATTTGAAGGGAAAAGAAATATGTGAAGAGAAAACATATGACAAAAAAGAAGTAAGAAATCACACTGTTTTGGTCCAGGTAGAGAAAATGTGTCAGGACAAGAAGTCGAAGCTTTAGATAGAGTTGTTGACAAAACAATTGAGTCAGATGTTCACGTAGAAGTTGGACAGGTTGAAAGTCTTGAAGGATATCATCTAGAAAGGGAAAGAGCAAGGATAAGACTAATGCTACATGCATGATATTCTAATTGTGATGACATAGTAGCGTTTGCTCTGTTTGTACCTGAAGATATATGCGCTGAAGAACCTCACGACTGTCAGTTGCTATAACTAGCAAAGAAAAAGCTAAGTGGAATAGAGAATGTGGTGAAGAGATGAGTTTATTGGATAAGAACAAGACATGAAAACCTGTAAAATAGCTTAATAAATGTAAGCTAATAGACTGCAAATGGGTATGTAAACTAAAGCTTGGTATACCAAGTGTTGAGAAGTCGATATTCAAGGTTAGGTGTTGCAAAAGGATACTCTCAGAGAGAGGAAATTGAGTATCAAGATGTGTCTTCACCACTTTTGAAACACATATCTATAAGGTTTCTGTTGTCAATTATTGTGAACCCGGACTTAGAACTTAAGCAACTAGATTTACAGACAAGTTTCTTCATGGAAAAAATATATATGTACCAGCAATCAGAAGGATTTCGTGTAAATGGAAAATAAAATCATGTTTTAAACTTCAAAAGGCTCTCTATGGACTTAAACAAGCACCAAGACAATGAAAAAATGTTTTGATTGGTTTGTAGTTAGTCATAGTTTAAGAAGAGTGAATATGATCATTGTGTGTATATCAAGGAGGTAATCAAGAAGACATACATTTATTTACTACTATACTTCGATGATATGCTAGTCAAGAGATATGTCAGAGATCGAGAAAGTAAAGCAGCTACTCAACAGCAAATTTAAAATGAAGGACTAGGGTCCAGGAAAAAGAATGTTAGGAATAGATATTGAGAGATATCGTGAAAAGGGGATTCTGACACTATCTCAATCAAGCTATATTAGGAAGTTTCTCAAAATTATAAATGTGGATGAGTCAAAGAGTGTGTCAACGTCTGTTGGTGCACATTTCAAATTGTCTGCCATTACTGATGATGAAACATACATAAATGTGGAACATATCGTATGTGAATGTTGTTGAAGGCAAAATGTATGTTATTATAGGAACAAGGTTCGACCTCGCATATGCATTTGGTTTGGTAAACATATTCATGAGTAAGTTTGGAATAGTTCATTGGATTGCAGTTAAATGGATAACTAAGGCACCTCAAGAGAACACATAATCTGAAGCTGGTTTTTAGGAAGAATGATAATTTGGAGGTTGAAGGATTTTTTGTAACTTTGCTTTAGATTTGGACAAGAGAAAGTCGATCTCAGAATATGTTTTTAAGGCGGGTGGAAATACAATCAGTTGGAGATAAAGTCTACAAACATGTAGTAGCTATGGCAACGACTAAAGCAAAATATATGGCACTATGAAGCTTTCAAAGAAGAAATTTGGTTTAAATGATTAGCTGGGGAGTTGGGATTCAAGCAGGATAAGGTGGAGATATTGTTTAATTCTCAAAGTGCATTGTGTCGAGCAAAGAATAATGTGTATCATGAGAGGACTAAGCACATCAGCAGAAAGTTACACTTTATCAAGGATCTCATTGCTCAAGGAGATGTAAGTGTGAAAAAGACTTAAACTTCAAAGAACCTAGCTGATATTTTAACCAAGGTAGTCCCTGTCAATGTTTGGTGAAGCGGTAAACTTCCTTACGATAGTCGAACACTAAAAGGCATTGACATCGCTTTGCAAGACATGGGTTTGCAATACCTAACTAGCAAATAGTGTTTGATGGTCATCAAGGTTGAGTTTGTTGGATCTCAAGTTGAATTTGGTTATGAAAAATCAAACAAGATTGAGAAACTTAAGCCATGATAGGTCAAGTCATATTAGGATTAAGATTTATGAATTCATAGTTTAATAAGTTGATAAGTCTAAGAATTTTCTAATAGGTTTATGGATATGGATTAAAATCCTAATCTAACTAAGTAATGTCTTTCAATATAAGAAGAGTTCTTGTGTTTTCCTCTCTTAAGGAAGATTAGGTGTGTGGGAGAGAGAAGTGCTTAATCTTTGTTTTAAGATTATAGTGGATTATCTTTTACTAGGATTTAGAGACGTAGACATTCAAGATGAACTCTGAATACACAAATTGCATGCATCTATTTAACTTTATGCGTTTCTTATTCTTTCTCTTTTCTACAAACTTTATTCTATGATCTACGTCGACGAGTCCGTTAGAGAGTGTGCGCGCGGGTATATGCGTTTGATTTTGGTTTGTGTCGTTGAGGAACAAAAACACCTCTTCATTCTTTTTTCTTTGTGTTAATACCGAATACTATACAGTTCTAACTTTCTTGACTTTATGGGTTGATGCATCCGAGTTTTTTAAAATTATTTATATGTCTTGAGTTATTTAATGTCATCTTAGTATGTTATTATATATTATGGTGTCCACGATTACTATAAAAGGTGCATAGGTATGATATAAAAGTTCACAACAAAAAAATATTACACATGACAATAAAAAGAGAATTATAAATATGAATTCGCTAAAATATATGCCTTCATTTATTGGCTCAGACGAGCTTTTTTCTTTTGTGAACAACTTAGACGAGCTTAAGAATCTGGCACTGGCACATTACATAAATCAAATCTCATTCAGATCTCTTATGGGAAAAAAAATCATTCACGGTGACATTTTTTGTACTTTTTAAGAGGAAAGAGAATAATATTGCTATAAGCCAATAAATTCCCAAAATTTGATGGTCTTCTTGGTTTGAATGTTTTTTTCTTAATCTACATCTTCATCCATAATTTTAACGTATAATATGAATTGTCAAAGCTTGGTGGTCCCAATATTTAAATATATGAAAATAACTCCAAACCAACTTAACTTAAAATCTGATCTAGATACAATTTAAGTAAGTCTGATTATCAAAAACGAAACATGTCTAAAAAGACCATCATTTTAATGTGGTTGGTTACACATGAAGACAAGATACATGATACAATTACAACATGAGTTGCCCCAGAGCACATGTATTGCTCCGGATAATTATGAGTCGTCTTACATACTTGTGTTTTTAACTTAACTAGTGTGTTGGCTCACCACCAAAGAGAAAAAGGTCTTACATATCACGACTTGGAGCAGGGCCGGTCCAACCTGTCGGGCCGCCTAAAGCAAAAAATAAATTATGCCCATTAAAAACTTTTAAAAAAGCTTAAAATTGTTACTGATCAGAGCTAAGCTCCTAACCATTCAATCTTTAAATCAAAGGACAAACCACTTTACTATGAAAGAACTTTTGGAATTTGAATCCCCTAAATTAAGCTTATTATTTGGCGCTTAAAACTCTTGCTTTACAGGCTTTAGGTCAGGACCAGCCATGAATTCGAGTGTCAGCGGTGAGAAGAGAATTGTAAATAAACCAATTTAACATATTTTGGGTTTCTTTTGTCAACAAATTTTCATTCATATTTGTTTGGTACAAAGTTCAAGAGTTGGCTAAGTTTGTAAACATATAATTTTGGAAAAGGTCTATGGATCCAAAACCACTTAACTTTACCAGTAGTAGTATTTTCAGAGACCCAGGACGCATCTACATGACAAATCATGTAGGAGTTGTCAGAATGAGTGTCTGTTTGCCCCCATGATTGTCCATCCATAAGGGTTGTCTGTTTATTTGCTCCTTCCTCTCTTCTTTGGGCTTTGTTGGAGTGTGCTATAACCCAATCTTCCATATTTTCTATTGCTTTGTTGATGATCTCTGATATGTTTGGCTTTGCACCTTTGAAAATAAGATGATTGCGCATTTTCCATATTCTCCATCCAATAGAAGCTACAAGATTTCCTCTAGTGTTATGTACCTGCACGCATGCATCTATAACCCATTTGATAATTTCTTGCAAAGAGTTCTGTAAAATTTGATCTGTGGAAGGTGTATCAAAAGGGGGCAAAAAGTCATATCTCTCTGGTTACTCGACAATAAAAAAAAGTAAATGTAAGATAGTCTCTTCCTCTTCTTCACATAATTGGCATAGAGGATCCATTTTCAAACCCCTATGAGAGAGCTTTCCAGCCACATAAATTCCTTCATGTGCCACTCTCCATCAGAATTGTCGTATCTTAGGTAATGTTGGCACTTTCCACATCTTTCCATAGTGAATTTGTTGATGGTTTTCTTGCTGTTGCAGCTGTAAATGACCCTAATGACTGAAATGGTAACATGTTTTCACTGTATAGCTACCACTTTTATCATAAGACCATTCTGGCTCATCTCCCTGCATTGTTATACTGGGTCTTATGCTTTTAATGAGTTGGATGTCATGTGGATGCACCAGACCCTCTAATTTATCTTCCCTCCATCTTCTGCTCTCATTATTTATTAGTTCTGAGACTCTCATTTCTTCTCCTCCTCTTTCAATTACCATATTAGGAGGCCTTGGAGGGCTTGTCTGGAGCCAGCAACATATTTTGGTTTCCCGTCCATGTTGATCATAATTTAAGATATGTAATTTCTTAAAAAATGCCTTTCCTTACATACATTTTTTATAATATGTGAATACATCAATCAATAATACTGTAAAGGAAGAGTAACTCCCTCCCGGAACTTAACACGTCATCAGTCCAAGGTATAACATGTGTCCACACAAGAAAAACCCAAAAATTTACTGTAACGAAAATGACATATCCTTTTCCAAACTTCTCTTTGTGGATTGTAATGCTTACACTATATAAATTTTTCCAACTGCCATCACAATTTACTGTGGGGGTCAAACACAAAAGAATATGGTAAAAAGAATATTGCGAATCGAATCTCCCAAAAAATTCCGTCGAGGTTTCGATCTTTTTTTGGTAGGAGAAGAAAGAAAGAGGGTGATGAGGAGAAAAATAAGTGCTTGAGTTCCTTTGTGAGAAGAAGCCGACAAATGCGAACAATGGTCGCTAGTCTACAACAGCCTTGAGAAATTTGAAAAAAAAAAAGAACGAAGATGATGATGATAACAAAACCACCATGCTATTTTTATGTAAGTCTCGCCCAAAGCACATAAAGAAGAAGGAGATTAATGAAGACGATGATGAGAAGCCCGTTTCCAAGAGAATTCATATGTTAATGTCACAAAAGTTCATTTCCTCCTTTCTCTCTATATACCACCTCTCATTGTTTTTGTATAAAATATTTATAAATAAAACTAGGGATTCGACATTTTGGTATGATCTGAAAAATTAAATGAAGCATTGTGTTGATGAGCCTCTCTGGTGTTTAGGGGAAAGAGTTTAAGAAGAAGAAGTACACAAAGAAGGAAGAAGAAGTGAAGAAGAAGAGGGGAAAGAAAGTATGTGATTTACCTGGTCAGAAAAGGGGCAAATCATATGAGGAAATTTCCTCTGTGATTTTTAGATTTGTGGTGATTTCGTTTGAAAAATGCACCTTATTGATTATTTTTCCGAAGAGAGATTCACTTTGGATTTTTGCGAGACTCTTTAAAATCATGTTCCCACAAATGAAATGGCTTATATTTTGTGAGTCATTCTGTTTCTATTTGTGCCTAGCATTGTTTTGCAACCTCAAGAACGCTTAATGTGGCGAATTGAGCTTTTAAAATTTATTTTTATGTTTCTAGGATGTATTCTTATTGGCAGGCTCTCTATTATTTCAATTTTACATAATTTGTTATGTGACATTTCCTTGATAATACGTCCACATTTCACCTGTGAGAAAAAATCTTAGGGTTATGATTAATGCATTTGGAAGCTATAATATGATGCCTGAAACATTTAGAAACAAAATAATCAAATCTGCTCAATTGTAATGAGTATGTGACATATCTAATTGTATTCAGATGTTCTTGGGAGATGTAGTATTGTTTGTTCGTTCTGGCTTCCAACTTGCAAAAGAGAGATCTCCATGCATCATACTCATATATGTAACGAGCAATTGGTAGGAATCGTTCGACATGTATAAAATCTTTAATGAATTTCAATTAATCAATTTTCACAGTTCCTCGAGAGTTTTTTTGGATAACTTCTTAGGGTGAGAATGCGGTGAAGGAAAGGTTTGTTTCAATCTCATCCAGAGTTGTGGACGAAACCAACAATAGTAGTTTTTCTAGAAATTCATGTTGAAGTGTTGAAACAAGTAATATCAAAGTTAAGCAATCAGATATTTTGGGTAGCTATTTTGCTTCTTTTTCATGTGTATTTAATAAATAAAATATTGAGCAAACACTACAACCAGCTACAACAAAAGTCAGAACCCTGAATGTGAAAGGCTAGGAACACAAAATGGAAGAAGAGTGAAGGAAACATAAGAAGCATGACCAATACATCAAAGAGCACGAGCTGAGAATTGAGAATCTAAACATTATTGTCATTAGTTCAAACATTAAGAGAAACAAGTCGGAGGTATGAACGTTGGGTCTCATGATGGCACAGTTTCTGATATATCTCGGTTTTTACTAACTTCTAACGGTGTTTTTGGTTTGTTTTTGAGACTTTTTGGAGTCTTTTGGTGTTCTTTG
>OVAN01004627.1:0-25373 GCA_900406275.1 Anastatica hierochuntica
GAGGTGTAAAAATAAAATTTTTTCAAGCAGGGGTATTTTTGAAAAACAGACTATACAAAGGTGTATTTTTGTAAGTCTCCCTATTTTTTACTTAGAAAATATATATTGTTTAGGTGAATTTTAAATACATATTTTATTTTATTATTTAAATGTATATTATATGATAATCTCAAAATTTCTATATAAATAGAATAATCTAATGTTTGGCAATATAGTTGAGAATTGTTGATTTAAGAAGGATGTTTGACAAGTAAGTTTAAGTAATTAATGGTTTATTTGCCTATTTAGAGATGAATTAAATATATCAAAATTAAATTAAAATCTAAATCTTTTAACAAATCAAATTATAAGGTTAATGTTGAAAACTCTTATATAAGTGATACATAAATAAATTTCACTTAAGTGTATTTTGATTTAATATATANGAAGATTATTAACAAAATGTTGGTTCGGAGATAAAACGTTCCGAATTAACGAAAAATCACATGTTCTTTTCTTTCCGGAGATTAAAGGCCTTTGAGCTTTAGTAATAATAATTTTTCTTGGAAAATAAAATTAGAAAAGTTATGTCATGTAATATTAGAACTGGCCCAATAAGCGATCGTTCTCACGGCCCACCTTTTATTCACCAAAAAAGAAAGAAATTAATAAACACGCTCTTGCAAAAGAAAAGCCACAGTGAAAATTAGGGGTTCTTTCCAATTTCGGAATTTTACTGTCCTAATAACGAAATCTCAAAATATCTCTCTTTTGCTTTTTGCGTGCTCGTCTTTTCGTCTTCCTCCTCTCTACTCGCCTCCTTTGCATCGAATTCGATTCTAAAAGCTTTCACAGAAGATTTTTAATTTTAAGCGAGAGAGAAAGAAAACCCTAACCGTTTTCGTAAGTTACGATGAGTTCATATGATCGGAGATTTGCTGATCCAAATTCATATCGCCAACGCTCTGGGTAAGTGATAGCTAATCGACCCATTTTGTGATTTGTTTCCCTCGATCTCTGTAACCCTTTTCTTCTCTGTGTTACTTTAGCGCTCCGGTTGGTCAGTCTCAGCCTATGGATCCTTCTGCCGCGCCGTACAACCCACGCTACGGTGGTGGTGGTGGCGGTGGATACGGGCCGTCTCATGTAACGGCGGGTGAAGGTTCCGGCTATGGACGGTATCCAGCTTTCCAGCCTCCTACTACTGGTTTCAACGTCGGTCGCGGCGGCGGCGGCGGCGGAAGAGGCACGTACGGTCAATACGGGGATAGAAGAGGCGGAGGAAGCGGCGGGAATTGGGGAGGACGTGGTGGATCGAACAAAAGAGAGCTCGATAGCGTTTCTCTTCCTAAGCAGAATTTTGGGAATCTTGTCCATTTCGAGAAGAATTTCTACGTTGAGAGCCCTTCTGTGCAAGCGATGACTGAACATGATGTTGCCATGTACAGAACCGAGAGGGATATATCTGTCGAAGGAAGTGATGTTCCGAAACCGATTAAGATGTTCCAAGATGCTAACTTTCCAGGTATTTGATTGGATCGATCGAAATGTTTTTGGTTCTGACTGATTCTGGAGGATATGAATGATTTAGTTGTTCTTAAGTTTAGTGAAAGTATGCTTCTTTCAGTTAGTATGTTCTCCTGGAAGAGAGTTTTGCTGATTTTTACCTAATTGAGTGATTTCTTGGTTCAGTGATTTTGATTTAGTTTCTTTGTATTCTGTTAGGTAATATTCTTGAAGCAATTGCTAAGTTGGGATTTACTGAGCCAACACCGATACAAGCTCAGGGATGGCCTATGGCTTTGAAGGGTAGGGATTTAATTGGTATTGCTGAGACTGGCTCTGGTAAGACTTTGGCTTACTTGTTACCAGCCTTGGTTCACGTAAGTGCGCAACCTCGATTGGGTGAGTATTTACTACAAGGCACCAGTGATTGTTGGATTTTAGCTTCATTTTTTGGTTATGTGTTTACTTATGTGTATCATTTGGGTGTTTTAGGACAAGATGATGGACCCATAGTGTTAATTTTAGCGCCCACTAGAGAATTAGCTGTTCAGATTCAAGAAGAATCAAGGAAATTCGGATTGCGATCTGGTGTTAGAAGTACTTGTATCTACGGTGGTGCTCCTAAAGGACCTCAGATTCGCGACCTTAGAAGAGGTTCCTTATTTACGTTTTAGTTTTTAATATCTGGTTATTGGATGGAACATCGAAACATTACTAATCATGATTGGCTTGTCAGGTGTTGAGATTGTAATTGCCACACCTGGTCGTTTAATCGATATGTTGGAGTGCCAACACACTAATTTGAGGAGGGTGACTTACCTTGTGCTTGATGAGGCTGACAGAATGCTAGACATGGGATTTGAACCGCAAATTAGAAAGATTATATCTCAGGTATGCTTCCTCCCTCCATACCTATCAGGTTGTTTCATTGAGGAAAGGGTGGTTGACCAATGGGATGCAATCGTCTTCTTTGTCTGAACTACGACTTTGATTGAGATCGTCGTTTTTCCTTTTTCACAGATCCGACCTGATAGGCAGACACTGCTGTGGAGTGCAACATGGCCACGAGAGGTTGAATCTCTTGCCAGGCAGTTTCTAAGAGATCCATATAAGGTTTATATAATTTCTTCTTAAACTTATACAGATTTTTTAGTATATACTGTCATTTTTTAAAGTTAAGGCTGTTTATGTAAGTGTATTAAATTCTGTTGTTGTTTCATAGGCTATTATTGGATCAGCAGACCTAAAAGCTAACCAGTCTATTAACCAAGTAGTTGAGATTGTGCCGACGCCAGAGAAATACACCAGGTTCTTAATACTTTTGTAATGAACGAACGAACAGTTTGTAGTTTCTTTGTGTTTTTTTCTGATATGATGCCTATTCCTTGTGATAGGCTACTTACACTACTTAAACAATTAATGGATGGTAGTAAAATCCTAATATTTGTGGAGACAAAGAGAGGATGTGATCAAGTGACTAGACAATTGAGAATGGACGGATGGCCAGCTCTTGCCATACATGGTGACAAGAACCAAACGGAAAGAGACCGAGTCTTGTCAGAATTTAAGAGTGGAAGAAGCCCGATAATGACTGCTACTGATGTAGCAGCAAGGGGACTTGGTAGGATTAACCTTAACGCTAGGAGAAGATTAGATTAGACCATTTCGTTTTCTTGGAGTCAAAAGATAAAAAACAAAAGTCGCCTGGCTGCCGCTTCCACAGTTTCCTCTGGCATTAGAAAATAAATGCACTTAGAGAGAAAAATGGAGCTTTGAAGAATTTGCTTCCCCCATCCATGTCCCGGGCACGGAGCTGATTGGTATTTGAGCAGCCTGGGCGACTGACACCCGCTTGCATTAGTCGTGCTTTAAAAGCCGCCACACACTCCTTATCCCTGCGAGTTAAGGTGGGCACATTTACTTGGAAAAATGTGTTGCTCTTAGTTTCTGGATCTTTTTTAAGATCTGCAGTTGTAGGGATAAGGGGTTTGGTTCTCTCTCTCCTCTCCTTCCTCTAGGCTTTAAAAAACCAAAATCATTTAGACAAACAATCTTTCTCGTGTTGTGATCATATTGATTGATCTTTCTGTGCTTTACTTCTCAACTGTGTTTTTCTTTGCAGACGTGAAGGACATAAAGTGTGTGGTTAACTACGACTTCCCAACTTCGTTGGAGGATTACATCCATAGGATTGGTAGAACTGGGCGTGCAGGTGCTAAAGGAATGGCCTTTACATTCTTCACACATGATAACGCCAAGTTTGCGAGAGAGCTTATCAAGATCCTTCAAGAAGCTGGCCAAGTTGTACCTCCTAGTCTCTCTGCACTAGTTCCACCTTCTCGTTCTGGTTTTGGAGGTGAATATACTCAACTCTCTTCCCTCATTTTGAGTTCACCAGAAGCACCATCGTCTTTTATTGATGATATCATTCCATTTTGGTTTTAGGTTCGGGTGGTGGTGGTGGACGAAAGTTCGGGTCAAGAGGAAGAGGGCGTGGTAGTGGTGGGTTTGGAGATAAACGGCCAAGATCGACATCAAGCTTTGTACCTCATGGTGGAAAAAGGACTTGGTAATGGTAGATAATCAGAATCTCATCATTTTGATTCTATGCTTAGAAAAAATGTTTTAATTGTTGTGATACTTGACTGATGTTTGTTTTTTTCGTGTGGAAGCTCTCTATTGTAGAGACAAAATGTTTTTACTTAATTATTAGCTTATTTCTTTCACTTCATCATTTTATCTCAAAAAAAGTAAAACCTATGAGATTGTTTTTTTTTTGGGTTCACCAAATGTTTTATTGATTAATTAAAAAAGTTACAGAGGTATTATCATACATAATCCGTTGTGAGCACCTATCGGTTACACTAGTGCTGGACACCAATACTTCCGTTACCCGTTGTCGACTTGCGATCCGTCCTGTAACTGGTTCAAAAAAGAAAATACTATAAGCTTTCGGATCGATTAAAGGTATCATATTTTATTACCTGCAAGTAAATGTCTGTATCGGATATCGTCTATTTTAACTACTCGTCTCTATATCTGTGCAACTATCCGATCCATAAATATCCATTCTTGTTTATTGTGCAGGACCAATAAAATTTTTTTTTGTAAATTAAGAGTCTAAAACTTTAACTTTAAAAATAAAATTTATAAATTTAAGGCCTATAATCACTATTAAAAAGTAAATATACATAAATGTGATTACTAAATTTTAAAAGTTATATTTTTTTTGTCGATTTTAAAAGTTATATTATATCATCAAATATATCTTTAACATTTTTTTGAACAAGGTCTAAAAATAGTTTGAAACGACCCACAGTATATTATATAATTGTTTGCCATAACAATTACATATAAGCATATCTAAAATACTATTCTTGAAGTGTGTATATATATATAAGACTTAAATTATGTAACATTTAAATAAACTTTGTAGGGAAGTGCCTTTAGGTCAAGTGGTTAAAGATCCACCTCTGCGCTCATCCCACCGGAGTTCGACTCCACCAAGTAAGTACTCGTTTCTTCGGGTAACAACTCGGACCTCAAGGGTATTCGCTTTTTAAAGGATATTTGTTTTCTAGATATCCTTTTTGGGTCGGATACGAATACTAAAAGTCTAATACCCGTAAAGTTCGGATCGAATATCGAGTATCATGTATCCCAAAAATCAAATGTATCCGACTCGTGTCCACCTCTAGATTACACTAGAGGAAGAACTGAATTGAATCTGGTCCAAAAATGGTATTGAACTCGAATCCAAATGAATCCTAGCTTCAAAAGAATTAAGATCAAACTCAACCTAAAATTGGAACCCGTACCGAACAAATTCAAATAAGTACTTGGAGGATTCAAAATATATATATCAAAAAATTAATTATATTATCTGTGAAATAACCAGATTTCATAAACTACAATAATAATCTCAAAATATAAAGTATTTTAAGGTATTTTCATATATTTTCGAATAATAGAGTTATTTTCGAATTTTGAGTATTGTATTTGTGTATTTTTGATTTTTTTGATACTTTCTAATTTTTTCGGATATTTATGGCTGTTCGGATAATAAAATACTATAACCAACGATACAAAATAAGTATCGGATCTACTTTGATTTCTCAAATAAATATATGAAAGAACTGAATCTGAACCAAACCCTAAAAATATATTAATGGGACTGTAACCTAAAATTCAGACATACCTGAACCGAACCCGACCCATAATTTGTAGCTAAAAACAAATAGATAAATAATCAAATTGAAGACTGGTTATTGGCTCGCCTCGCATATGAATGCTGCCCAAGTGATACCGCCTCCAGGAAATATAGCCTTTAAACAACAAATGTGGAAATTCAACACGATCCCAAAGCTCAAACATTTCCTCTGGAGAATATCATCTTCTGCTTTACCATTAGGATCAATACTTAGACATCAACACATCTCCACAGACACGATCTGCAAACGATGCTGCCTAGCTGAGGAGAACCTTGAACACTTGTTCTTTTTATGTCCGCATGCGGAAGCGGCTTGGAGGGGTATCAATCTCCCAAATCTATCAATGCTTAGCCCTTACACCACGTTATTGCAAAAGCTATCAGTCATAGCGGAGCTCCATAACAATATACATGCCACACCATGTGACAAGCAACTGCCCATCTTAACCCTTTGGCGATTATGGAAAAGTCGAAATCGTTTGGTCTTTGAAAAGAAATGTAGTACGTGGCATGATGATGTTACTATGATATTAAGAGACTCAGTGGAATGGATAAAGGATTCTAGGCAACCAGTGGATGTATCACATTCCCATAAGTATCTTCCTCCGGACTCATAGTTACCACCTCCAGATCATTATGTTAAATGCAACTTTGATGGTGGTTTTAATCATCAGGGTCCGGCAACCGCATGTTGGATAGTTCGTGATTCACAGGGACTATACCTATTCTCTGGACACGCGCAGGGATCGTTTTGCCAGGACCTTGTGGAAGCGGAACTACAAACACTGCTAAAGGATTCATCAAAGTGCAGTTTGAAGGGGACAATCTACGTGTAGCCTCTCTGTTTCGTGATACATTTTGCTTTCAACACAACAATATCGTCACAGATATTAAACTTTGGACCTCACGATTTCAAGATGCAAGTATCCTATGGACCCCTCGTCGACACAATATTCCTGCTGATGTGTTGGCAAAATTAAGCTTCCCGCCTAATGTCTTACATGAATCTTTTGACTTTATACTTGATTGTATTTCAACTTTCTCAAGAATCGAATTATCCTGATCAATAAAATGTTGTTATAAAAAAAAATAATCAAATTGAAGAAAGTTTGATAAAAGTAGAGTTTGATCGTTAATGATGTCGTATTAAAAATTTCTCAATTCGATATTTCATCATTACTGGAAGATTCCTAATCGTTTTATTTTGCGATTATGAAATAGAAATTATATCTTCGGATCTAGCCGAAACAATTCGAGTTGCATTCTTCGAAGCGTAAATAATGTTGTGTATATAAAACAAGCTCCCTTGATATATATAGTTGGGACTTTGGGAGTAAAAGCGTGGGAAGAGAGAGAGAAATATAGAAAACTTCTGAGTGAAAGAGAGGAACATGGAGGCTGACGAAAGCGGCGTGTCTTTGCCGTCGGGACCCGACGGTCGGAAACGGCGAGTCAGTTACTTCTACGAGCCTACGATCGGTGACTACTATTACGGTCAAGGACACCCGATGAAACCTCACCGGATCCGTATGGCTCATAGCTTAATCGTCCACTATCACCTCCACCGTCGCTTGGAAATTAGCCGCCCTTACCTCGCTGAAGCCTCCGATATCGGTCGGTTCCATACGCCGGAGTATGTTGATTTCCTTGCTTCCGTTTCTCCGGAATCGATGGGCGATCCTTCGTCTACTCGAAACCTAAGGCGATTCAATGTCGGCGAGGACTGCCCTGTCTTCGACGGACTTTTCGACTTTTGCCGCGCTTCCGCCGGTGGCTCTATCGGCGCCGCCGTCAAATTGAATCGACAGGACGCAGACATCGCCATCAATTGGGGCGGTGGGCTTCACCATGCCAAGAAAAGTGAGGCCTCTGGTTTTTGCTACGTCAATGACATCGTCCTAGGGATTCTGGAGTTGCTTAAGATGTTTAGGGTAATTCCTCGATTCCTTCTTCTTCTTCGTAGAGAATTACAAATCTAGATCTTTAGGGTTTATCTTCTTGAATGGTTTCTGGAATTTTTGGTGATTAACTAGGTGATGCTTTGATTCTGGATTGCATATTACCTTTAGAATCTTGTGTTTCATGTAGGTCATGTGCTTCAGAAGTTTTTTCATATTGCCTTCTGATTTGATTCTTTAAGTTTCTTGCTTTGGTGAATTCGGATTGAATCGCTTTGTTTATTTGGTTTTGGTTTCCACTGCTTTGCATCTTATTGCTTTCATAAAATTCTTGTTTCCAGCGGGTTCTTTACATAGATATTGATGTTCACCATGGAGATGGAGTCGAAGAAGCGTTTTACACCACTGATAGAGTTATGACTGTTTCTTTTCACAAATTTGGGGATTTTTTCCCAGGAACTGGTCACATAAGAGACGTTGGGGTGGGAAAAGGAAAATACTATGCCCTGAATGTTCCATTAAACGATGGTTTGGACGATCAAAGTTTCCGCAGTTTGTTTAGACCTCTTATTCAGAAGGTTATGGAGGTGTATCAGCCTGAAGCAGTTGTTCTTCAGTGTGGGGCTGACTCCTTAAGCGGTGATCGGTTGGGTTGCTTCAACTTATCCGTCAAGGGTCACGCTGATTGCCTCCGGTTCTTGAGATCTTACAACGTTCCTCTCATGGTCTTGGGTGGTGGAGGGTACACTATTCGAAATGTAGCCCGTTGCTGGTGTTATGAGGTCTTTTCATCTCCTTTGCACTTCTTGTATGCTTTTTGGTAATTATAACGATATTGTTCTTGACAGGTTTGTTTCTGTTGCCTCATCATTGCAGACTGCAGTTGCGGTTGGAGTAGAGCCAGATAACAAACTCCCGTACAATGAGTATTTCGAGTATTTCGGTCCAGATTATAACCTTCATGTTGACCCAAGCCCAATGGACAATTTAAACACGGCGAAAGATATGGAGAAAATAAGGTAATATCTCTTCCTACTTCCCCTTTTCATGATCACTTTGGTTTGGTTTCCAGTGAACAAGATGCTACTGATACTCCCTCGGGGTTGAAATTTTCTGTGTTGCATGTTATCTGTTGTGCCGGTTCCAATAGTTCACGAAACTTACATGTTCGTAACTTTTAGCTACTGAACCATTTTGGCCTCGTCAATGGGATATTTTGAATTTATAGAAGTTACTCGTTGAAATTTCAGGAACACGCTTCTGGAACAACTTTCGGGTCTAATACACGCACCTAGCGTGCAGTTTCAGCACACGCCACCAGTCAATCGAGTTTTGGAAGAGGTAACTTTTTCAATCATCCATTGCTGTATATGTCTCTTTTCCGTTTCAGTTCCGTTTCAGTTCCGTTCTGTTCTACTGAAAAACCTGACTCATAAGATCTGTTATGATTAGACGGAAGAAGACTTGGAGAAAAGACCAAAGCCTCGGATTTGGAGTGGAACTGCGAATTACGAATCAGACAGTGATGATGATGAGAAACCTCTTAATGGTTTCTCAAGGAATGGTGGCCCAGCCATGGACAGGTAATTTAAAAGCTCTTCCTCCTCCTCCATTACTATTTGTCTTAAAACTTTTTAAAACAGGTGAATAAAGGATATTCATTTTTTGATTCTGTCTTTAAAATCCTTCAGGGACTCTACAGGTGAAGATGAAATGGAAGACGATAACCCAGAGCCCAACATGAATCCCCCATCTTCGTGAACCGAAAGCTCTTTTACATATGGTGGTAGTGTTGGGAGATTTAACACGCACAAGTTAAGGAATGATTCATTGATGTTTTATTTTCAGCACCCTTTTTTGAAGATTTTTGAAAACACTGGCATTGATTGAACAGTGACAAGGATCTCTCTGGCCTATGAGTCTCCAAGTTAACCAGAAGATGTGAAAAATCAAAAAATGCAAAGAGACTTTTTTTGTTTTCGTATTGTTAGGCCTGGGTATTCGGGTTTTTGGTTCCGGTCGGGTTGGGTATTTCGGTTTTGGGGTTTTTCAGGTTAATGACTTTTAGAACCGAACTAGTACTCGAGCAAATTTCGGTTATTTTCGGTTTGAATATTTCAGGTTTCGGTTCGGCTTGATTACTTCAATTGAAAATCGAAAATTATCTAAAATCTTTTAAGATTCGGTTCTGTATGGTTATTTAGTACTCGAATGTAACCAAAAGTAATCGAAATATTTAGTACTCGAGTGTAACCAAATATATAGTTATTTAGTATTCGAATGTAACCAAAAGTAACCAAATGTTTTAAAATACGAAGTTATGTACTTAGAAATTTAAATAAACAATTAGAATGTTACTCAAACTTAAATTCTCAACTAGATTGTCTTTAATTGCGATGTCAGAGAATCCCGCGGACGGGCCAACCTTTAGCTCTGAGCTGGATTACTTCTACTCTCTTCGTGATAGATTTTTGGAGTTTAGTTTGTGTCAAATCCCTGGATTACTTCTACTCTCTTAGTTTCGTGTCGATGCCCTTGCAAAAGGGGCACGAGCACGAGGTTCCATCTTCTCTCATGTTAGTTATGTAGGACCGGTTTGGTTTAGCCTCGATGAACACCTATTTCGACCAGTCTAATTTCTGATTGGTGTTTTGAGACAAAAAAAACTTAAATTCTCAACTTTCAAACATAAACATACAAAACAACAAATTTTCAAGCTACCTAACAAACATATCAATATCCACTTATCAGAATCAAACTAAAATAAAGGTTACCAAATAACAAGTTTGAGAATCCTTGATTCCTTTCACTGTCTTAGACTAGATTCTCAGCCTCAAGCTCTAAGCTTAGCCAGTCAGCCTTCAACTTCCTTCTCAAGCTCTGAAAGATATAAACAATAAAGAGTTACTAATAGTAACTTAGTATCGGATTGGAAGATCAAGAAATTACCTCTCTGAAGACTTTCAAGTGTCTCAAGGTCATCAAGCATCTGCTTAGTAGTAACAAATCCACCTTTTTCAGACATGTTGATATCAGACTTGAGCAGTTATTCTGTGCACATCAACACTTCAATCATATAATGAGTTAAGCAGCTTCTATAAGAGTCTAAGACACGACCACTAATACTAAAGGTAGACTCTGAAGATACTTGCATTGCAAGTACATCCTTAGCTATCTCAGCTAGAATAGGATGCTTCATGCTATTCATTCTCCACCAAGAGAGAACATCAAACTCTAAACCTTGCATCATGTTCTTTGGATTCTCTACCTTCTCCTTCAAGTATAGCTCTAACTCATTGCTTCCATCATCAATTCATGTTTCTTCTACCATCTCTTTGTATAGATTATCCATTCTCTCATAATTTTCAACATCTACATCCATTCTTTCTATCTCATCTATTCCAGATCCACAGTAGTTGTAATTGCACCTGTCAGATTCATCGTCAAGTCTCGTGAAGTGGTCCCATATAGCTGACCTCGTGGCTGTGTGCTTCCCCGGTTGTAGGGATGTCAATTGGTCTGTCCACGTCCAAATGGGCATGTCCAAATGGAAATTTCATTTTTATGGACATGAATGATCACACCCAATTAAGACCGCGTCCAAATATGACCAAACCCAAATATACCCATGTCCAAATGGACTGCCCATGGGGTCCAAACATAACACAACTCATACTTTATAAATATAAGTATTTTTCAAATATAAACAAATCGTTTAAGAGATCTTCAAAAGACGCAAACTTAAATATTTAACAAAGTAACATAAATTGCTAGAATTACGTTTTTGGCGAAAAATTGATGGATTACATTTTTTTGCGGGAAAATTTGGCGGAAAAATTTATATACTACATTCTTTTGCGTGAAAATTATCGGTTTACGTTTTTGGCAGAAAAATCGGATTTACGATTTTGGCAGAAAAATTGGATTAACGGTTTTGAAGGAAACATTTTTGAAGGGAAAATTGACTAATTTACGGGTTTTGGCAGAAAAATTAACTAATTTACGTTTTTTCGCGGGAAAGTTTACGGGTTTACAATCTTGACGGAAAAATAATCAATCCATTTGGGTTAATATATTGGATTGGATTGGATCAACCCCCATAGAAATTACATATGAGAGTCTAAGATATAAGTGAAATGAATGAGAAATCATCAAATAAGGAAGAAAAAATTTTCTACCAAAATTAAGAAACCCTAATTTTTATAGTTTATTGGACTGTTCATGTCCAAACCAGTTTGATCCATTTATTTGTGGGTCTAAATGATTTTTGGCCCGTTTAGACCGTTTTCATTTGGGCTTAATCATAATCGGTCCATTATAATTTGGACTTGGACAACCCATGGTTATCGTGCCCAGTTGACATCTCTACTCGGTTGCTTGTTCTTCTCTGGATTCTCTTTGTTCTTGCTACCAACACCAACAGTAGGAGAAGGATTACTAGTACCATAGTTTCCCTCTGCATCATCGTTCTTCCCAGACGAAGAATCCATCTCTAAAATGAAACAAAACTTTATGAATTTCAAAACCCATATCAACAAAAACAGACACTCAGACATGATTAGGGTTTCTAAAGTACTTACTCGTGATCGATTCCTTGAAGACAGCGAAGGAGGAGACTCGATAAATGGAATTAAAGAACAAGGATTGAGCAATATTAGCTTTAGAATTTCCAGATTTATGATTTGGGGATTCAGTTTTGCTTTTCTTTTAGCGAAGAAGAAGAAATCGAAGAGACAAGAAGAAGAAATAAACATAAAGTGTACAATGTAAACATATAAAAATATAATTATAAATGTATGTAACTTATGATTTATGTTTTTTTTGCGTAGCCGTGGGTACTCATTCGGGTATCGGGTAGTACCCAAACTGAACTGATACCCGAAGCTTAATTACTTTAGAACCGTTCGGGTATTTATGAAGAATCAAACCCGAACCGAGACCCGAACTTCAGATCGGTTCGGTTCGGGTACCCGAAATTCGGGTAAAAATGCCCAACCCTACCTGTTGCCTTCAAACTTATTTCAGAGGAATGTAATTCAATTAACAAAACTAGAAATTGCGTCTAAATCGTTTTATTTTTTCTTAAATGTTAGTACCTTTAGAAAGTAAATTTTATGAAGAAAAAAAATTCATTAAAGTTTGAAATCAAAATCATCCAAATTCATCAAAAGTTGGAAACAAGGAGCTCTCTAAGCTTGAAAGGGATCACAAAGGAAAGGATTTTATCAACATTAGAGACGCCTTGAATGCGAGCGTTAAAACCGGGTTTTACGGGTATTTTAGTTATTTGATTAGCAAAGGCAATGTGATCAAAGAGCTCCAAGATCCAAAATTTTGGCGGTTTTGAAAGGTAGGTTGAGAAAGTAAAGAGGTATCATGGTGAATGATGGAGGAAGATGTATGGAACTCGGAGATTCAGAGAAAGAGAGATGATATTTGGTTACGAAGGGAACGTTGAAGGTGACTAGCCGAGTCTTTGGTGATAATCTCGTTGTTTGACACTTACGAATGGGAATGATAGCTTAGTGGCCCCAATCGGTGGTTTACCGAATGTTGATGCGTGGAAGAGAAATAACATATAGTGAATGAGTCAATCACTTTTATACCTTTGAAATTATATAGGTGTTAGAATTTACAGGCTTTGATAAAACAAACCCTCTATATTCCAAAGCCAATTTCATCTGTAATAACTATTATAATATTACTTGTTATATCTCTTCCTCTCTCTCTTAGGCGGCGATTTTTTCTTGGCAAAAGCTTAGATCTGCAAGTTGAAACCGACGGCCGGTTTTTCTCCAGCGCCGTCGCCGGTTTGTGGTTCCTATCTCGACTCTCTGTTTGTTTATCGGGTCAACTAGTTGATGGGTCTTGTGTGATGGAGCTTTCCCTTTCCTTGTAAAAAGAGTTGGTGGTCGGAAGCGGCGGAGTATGGGGGCGGCGGTTCTCAGATCTGCGATTCCGATCTTGCCGGTTTATATTTAGGTATAGTCAAGGTTTGGTTAGAACTTGGTTTGGGACTTGTTGTTTGAGCATCTCTGTGGTTTAGGCGTTTATGTGGTTCCGGTGGGACCTCATCTCTCCGGTTATTGTTGAGTGCTCTTGTTTATACCTTGTCCTTTTCTGTTCTATGCTTTGTTATCACTTTTCCTTAAGGGCTCCAATATCTAGTGGTTATTAGTGATTTTATTTCTTTGGGTAGTATCTTGTGAATTAGCAGGAGGTGGTTTAGGGTGGATCATCTTTTGTTCTGGTGTTTCGTGCTCTAGTCGTCTGTGCGGTCTATGAGGTTTACGGGGTGAGTGAGAGGTGTCCTCCTCCTACTAGTTAGGATCTACGGGATGCTTATGGTAAGATGTTTCCGGGTTCTCAGTAAGGAGGTGTGTAGAGTTTCAAGCTTTTGGTCGTCGGCTTCAATAGGATACCTAGAAATGGTGTTTATGTCTTTCGATCCGGAGTGGTATTTCTGCGGTGTTTCTCGTGGCTCTTCTTTTGAGCATTATAATGAGAGCCGTTAGGAGATCATTCATAATAAACGTGGCTTCTGAAGCTCAGCTCCACTGCTCTTCATTTTCGTTTTCCTCATATTTCGTATTTATCTTTAAAGTACAATTTGATCTTTTTCCTTTTTGTGTTGTCATGTTTAGTGTTTCTATTTTCGTGGTTGTTTGGCTCCGAGGGTAACCTTTAAACCCGTCGGTTTTTGGCTCCGGAAAAGCTTTACGCTTTTGCCGGCTTAAAACGTTGTATATGTTTTCGATTTTCAATAAATTTCATCAGATGAAAAAAAAAGGTACTTGTGAGGGAAAATATAGGGAATATATTTACTTTTTTTTTTTTGCCAACAGGAGATATATTTACATTATGATATCTGGTTATTAACTTTTATTAACTCATATATGTGTATGAAATCATGCGTTTAGCTTAATTATGTACATTCACATTCAAAATAATAAAATCCTTTCCTTTGTGATCCCTTTCGAGCTTAGAGAGCTTCATGTGAATATAGGGAAAGAACATCTCTCTTACGAACCACTTACTATCTAAACAGTCAAAACAAACGAAACACAGCCTCATGGAGAAAAAATCCTCACACAAGATATATTAGAAACCATCCAAAAGGATCTGGAAAGTCATGATGAAGATGAAACATAACATTTTTCCTCTAACTCTTGAATTCCAAAGATGGCGACCTAGATCAATGAAAGTTCCACACTAGAATTCCCCCGTTAACCACAAAATACATAACATAACCTTAGAAGCCGACTCTATTTTCAAGTTAGCACCACCATCGACTCGCCTTGGAACCATAAAGAACACAGGCTAAACCATCAGATATGAACCTACACACATAGAATGAAACCAACGACCGCAAATGAATCCATGACATAGCCGCAGAGGAAGATAACCGAGATAGAGCAAAAGACAACAAAATAATACGGGAGTCCTCCGATCCGGTGACAAATCAACTGTATCTCAGAGCAGAAACGAATATCTCTTTCTTCTTCTATTCGTTTTTTCTCTTCTCGCATATTCTTTTTATTTGTACATTTTGTCCCTTTGAACATTAAACCTCCAACGGTATTATGGTAATTAGAAAATCAAATTTTTTTCCAAGATTTTTCCCAATAACTGGTTTCGAGATTGTGGTTTGAACTTGAAATAGTAAAAAAAAAAATGATCAATAAAACCGCTGAATTGGATTTATATTTAGCTATCTGAATGCTTAAACCAATAAGATTAAAAAATCAAATAGAGAAGGAAATATCTGTATTCTGGAAAGAACTCTATTTCCCCCTTTTTATTCTTGTCCATGACTCCGAAATTAGTTTCCTGTTTTAGTAAGGAATGCAATTTATATTTCCAAACCATAATTCTTATATCTGTCATAAAAATTCATAGTATAAAAAAAAAACTAAACAATGAAGGCATTAATAATTTAATTAGTTAGGTGATAAAGCCTAGATGCTTCCCTTTAATTAGTAATTTACTAAACTCGGACCACTGATCACCATCATAACTTGGACCCAACATAATCTAATGATCTTGAAAGCATTCCAAAGGCTAACTACCAAACAAATAATTTTCTTAGAGTATTAACAAAATATCTACTTCCCAATAAGGCAATTAATTATTATCATTTACAATTATATTTGATTTTTTTGCAATACATCTTTAAAATCGAAAGCGTTCAAAGAGTTTGGTTCAAATTAAAAATGACCAAGTTTATATTTAAAACACTTGATATATTTATGTATAGGGTACTTAAATCAGAGTTAACACCTTGATCAATTCATGAGTATAACATTTGCTTATATAGGTTACCTTTACTGACAATATATGTTGTAAAATTATAGTGGTCATGATTGCTTATACATATTGTATTCTTAGACTTTCTAAACCTTGTCGATTTAAAGATTTCTACACGGATTTAATTCTCAGAAAATATTTTCTTTTACAAATTATTTAATGAAAAAAAACTTACCGAAGACTCCAAAATATTGCATGCATAGCTATTCATCGTGGTCTCATACGTTGCGTAGAGCGTATGTTTATCGAAATGTCGTACATGGAAAACCGTCTATCATGAATCAAAATGTTACAAGAAATGTTGCATCCTATAATCGTTGTTGTTTGTGAATTTGTTGATTACAATCATATGTGCTGCAGAAAGTTGAATTCCATTAACTGATCATCATTTGTAATGGAACTAGATCAAAACATAAGGAGCATAATTTTCGATTTGATGATATATAGCTACTTGTATGTGCCTTAAAATGAACAAAGAAAATAGATGATGTGTTATTATGGAAAACGAAAATAGTCGTTATATTATTATGAGTATATGAAATATTGGTCTATTAAAATTATAATAGAAATTAAGTTGGTGTATTTTTATGAAATTTTTACAAGATAAATCAACCTCTTTCATATTGATAAAAAAGCAGTGATTTTCACATATGTTATGATTCGTGTTTTTTAAAAAGATGTAAATTATGTGATTAATGACATATATCTTATAAAATGATCAAAATAATAAAAATTTAATTGAAAACACATAACATTTATTTCTTAAAGTTTTAAAAATATAAACCATTTCCTATTGGTAAATTTATATATACATATATATATATATTATATATATATACATATACATATATATATATTATTATATTTATATATATATATATAAATATATTCTATTTTATACAGAAATAAATTATATTATTATCACTTTTATTATTTTTTATGTAATAATTTATAAGTCACTTGTCATGCGTATGGTGCGGATCAAAAGTCTATGTAGATGTAGATATCCAACGCAAGTAACGGTTGGTATGATGCTAATCCTAGCTATAGCTTTAGAATCTTTGGAACCTCCTCATAGTGTATTTTTCCATTACAAAAGTTTGATTTTACAAAACCTATAAAAAACTAGACTTGAGTTCACACGAATTATCTTGACTTTTACTGATGATGTCCTGTCTCTAACTAGCTACTTTGAGGTCTCAAGAGTTTACTCTTGTGGATAGGTATTATTTTCAATTATATTAAAAAATTATTTTACCAAGCCTGAATACTAAATTTTAGGATATGGCTGGTTTTGTAAAGGTATATATGATGAACACACAACAAGCTAAAATTCCTCAATGTGCAAATCATTAACATTCTTACTACTATAGGGTTCTTTTTTTTGTCACAACTTACTAATAAAGGTTATTGTATCATTTTCAATTACATTCGAGATTGGTGGAAACGTTTAGGGTTTCTTGAGATTTCAAGTCCTAATTTGGCCATCGGTATGATATGTAAAGAGAAATATACTATATTGATTTAATTAGCTATAGGGTTGATTTGGGACTGTTAGGGAATCTTATTAACATTATATAAATGCAACAAAATCGAATTACAAAAGCTAAAGTTAAACAAATCAAATTCAATGGGAGACAAAAGCATAGTGAATGATATTACTATTATTCTTGAGATGAAATGTCATAGTCAATCTTTAAGGGACATACCCTTCTCCTCCTCTTCCTGTTTATCAAATTGTTCATTTGTTATTATTACACTTTGTCTTTTGCTCTTTCTCCTTCTTCTCCACTAAAATTTTCTCTTTCATTTTTCCCCTTTTCTTTGATTGTTTGGCTTCTTTATATTCTCAAGTTCCATACAAATCTTTCTCAGTTCTTCTTGAAATTAGGGTTTTCCCCTTTCTTTGAGATGGCTACAACCCTTATACATCCTTCTCATTGACTAAAGAGTATAATTAAGCCTACTCTATATACTTTGGAAGTGAATTTCAAAGGTAAGATCAAAAAGCCCTTAGAAAGATACACTTATAGATCCTCAAAGAACCTAAAGATCTAAAGGTATATATAACTCTATATCTGCTTTGTTGTATGTATGTATGTATATATGCATAGCTCCGATCATCAAAGATAATGCTTATATATTCTACGTTTTTTCTTTCTCTTCTATACTCCATGCACGATTGCTTATTTATATTCATTTGATCATTCCTTTGAATTTCTATTTTGAGAAAGCTTTTCTTTATCCTCACTGAATTGTGGAATTACATCATTATTATACTTTGATCTATAATCAACTACCTGCATATGCGATTGTAATTTAAGAAAGCTTGAAAAGCTGAATATAATGTAGTATATGAGAAAATGATATTAGTAAATACATGTGTAAATTAAACCTTCATCATAACATGTATTCACTTTGAGTTGACCTACTTAAGTTGGCAAAAAAAAAAATTGACCTAATTAAGATCAGATCTAAAGTTTGTATATACAAATCAAAATCGATTTGAGGTCAGGGGAATTGCTTCACCTAAACAAAGGTAAGGGGGAGAGAAAGAGAGAAAGAGAGGGAGAGAGTTTAACTAGTGTTGAATTACAAGAAACAAATTTTCATTTTTCATTTTTTATGACTAAGTTTAATTTGGGGTATACAATATAGAATTTAAAAAATCATCACTCGAGTTTCCCTTTTAAGTTAATTAATTTCTTTTAAGCTTGAGTAAGATTGCAAAACACATATAAGGACACAATTGAATCAGAACGGATATATGTAAAGTATGTAATATATGAATGCCCCCAAAATCAAATTTTGTCATAACAAATTATTTTAGTAAAATAGGTAATTTAATACATCTATATGTGCATGTATGAAACAATATGTATTATACATTTATATATAATGTTGATATAAATACAGGGGTATACACAAATTCATCTGACAAAAAAACAGTAGACTGTTTTCTGTCCAAGGAGTTTGTACAAACATTTCCGCTCTCATATAATTTTTTAAAAATCACTTTCATATACTTTGAAATTAAAATGTATATATATATATAATATGTATATGTATATAACCTATCTAAAAGTTTATAAAATTCTGAGAAATTATCTAAAAGTTTTCTGGATTCGTCAACTTTAAAATAATGTCTCGTATTGCTTCTGAGGAAACTTAAGTAGCTATTATCTGTGAATAGCGGTTTAATTTAGGCTAAGTGATGATTACAAATCTATATAAACTATATAGATTTTATATAAAATTAATCTATATAAAATTTTAACCCAAAAAAATCTATATAAACTAGACCAAGTTTCCAAAATTACGTATTCCTTACAAGTATAGGTGGTTTATGCATGCATATATATTGAGTACAAAATTTTATATTATTAAAGATTATTGAGAAATTCAGAGCCTTAATTTTAGTTTTACCAGTTCGAAAATGGTAGATTAGTAAATATATAAAAAAAAAGTGAAAACAAAGTGGTCATAGTTTCCACAATGTTCTTGAGTTTTTGTTTTGTTTTAAAGGGAAAAACTAGTCGATTTTTTTTAGTATGTTACACTAGACCTAGATGAGTTTTATCATTTTCTAGTTAATTCAATATATATATATATATATATGTACTTACGTATAAAAATATTTCATATAGTTTTGTGTTGTTTTAGTGTTAAAATGTTTCTAACATTTAATAAATAGGTATAAGAAACAAAAGAGAATGGCGTCTTCATCATCAAACTCATACAACTCACCATGCGCGGCGTGCAAGTTTCTTCGCCGGAGATGCTTGCCGGGATGCATATTCGCGCCATATTTTCCACCGGAGGAGCCACACAAATTCGCCAACGTCCACAAAATATTCGGAGCCAGCAACGTCACGAAGCTCCTCAACGCACTCCTCCCACACCAGCGTGAAGACGCAGTCAACTCTTTAGCCTATGAGGCGGAGGCACGTGTCCGAGACCCTGTCTACGGCTGCGTCGGAGCCATCTCTTATCTCCAGAGACAAGTACATCGCCTTCAGAAGGAGCTTGACGCCGCTAATGCTGACTTGGCTCACTACGGTTTGTCCACCTCGACGACCAACGTCGACTTCTTGTTTCAGCCTGAGCCGCTTCCGCCGGTTTATAGGCTCTCCGGGGCGACTCAGCTGCCACGTGGCGGCGGAGGATCGTACGGGAGTTTTAATGGTGATGATCCTCAGGAAGGAGGTAACATGTGATGTGAGAGTATATATATATATGATGTGTGTGCTCCATCTCTCATATCTCTTTCTACATTCATGTGTGTGTGTGTGTGTTTGGTACGAGCTAGTACTATATAGTAATAAGCTGGATTCTTTTTCCTAGTGAAGTATATAAATGCAAGGACTGTTATTCTTATTTATTTATGATGGTATATATATTTTACTTGACATGCATCACCCCGGGTTAGAACCTAGATAAGTGAGTTTGGCCAACAAAGACGATAACCACTGTACCACTTATGCCGCTTGTTTTGTAGTAAGATTCTGTTGTTATAATTTGTTATAATATAGTGAATAGATTTATAGTTTCGGCGCAATATGTAAAATAATGGGAAAATATGTAATGCCGTGGTGGGTTCATTACTTAAACTAGGAAGTAGTTAAGCGTGGAGAATGCTAATAATTGAAGGATCTGTCTCATTATTAGTTTAAGTTTAACTTACTAAACTTTAGAGTCGACTTGACAAAAAAAGAAAACTATAGAGTCGTGTTCATTGTATGGTTGCTTACCTAATTTTGTTTTTGGTCAGAAGTTGCTTACCTAATTTATATGCATGCATATAACTATTTATTAATAGAATAATCATTCCATCTCTAGTTTTTAGTACAAAATTTCTTTGTAGAGTGGATTACGAAGTTTCCTTTTCCTTCTATTTACAAAGCAATACGTTAATTATATGTACAAAAAAAGGTTATTATATATTGGCGTGTGCAGCCTTTCAGTCATGTAAATTATAATCAACATAAAGTTAATGCATTAAAATATTGATGCAAATTACAGTTAAATTCTTCTTTTTTTAAAAAAAAAAATTGGGTAACCGATGGTAGAGTGATCGTGTGAAACTCATGGTATACCAAAAATAGTCAAGTCATGATGAGTGATGAAACTGAAGTAGCAATACAAGAAAATGACGATTCACTAATAAGTCATCTATATACATTCACCTTTTTCTCTTCATATAAAACCACTTGAGCGTCTAATTGTTTGGTCAATATTTAAGCTAAACTTTATATAAAACGTCTTGAAAAGTTGATGATTTTTTTTTCCACCTGGATTGCTTAATCAGTGACACAAGTAATATAGTTCGTCAAGAGACATGAGTAATGCAGTGAAATCTTTTCTTTTGCCACGTCTAGTTAATTTATCATGCGTATACGTAGCTTAACATGCTATATAAAATTTTTTTGTTATAAAAAAAAAGTTAAACTCAGGTCTATTAAAAAATCAGACTTAATCTCTGGGTGGGAGCCAGCCTACGGATAGACTCCCTCTCTGAATATCTAAATGGGTCGAAAGCAAAAACGTTCGAACTAACAACCTGCTTACAAGAAAGAGTCCGTCACTACCATTGGACCACGATATTCCACAGACAATATAAACCTTTCTTAACAAGTTCGTTCATAATTTGGCTCTTGCACTTTTTTTAGCGGGCTAATTTGGAAATGCCAATACAAAAATCATTAATTAAAAATACTGGGAATCACAAAAATTATTAATAAAACCTTGGATTCTTTTACCAAAAAACTTCATTTGAAAAAATATTGGTAAAATAGTAATTTAACATTTGGGATTAAAAAATTAAATAATGGTGGATCTTTGCTTGATCCTTATATTTCTATTTTTTAACTATATAGGCCCAGACATAAATACACCATATTCAAAAAGGAACAGCTATATTATCAAAAAAATGGAACAACTACTCTCTTCTTTGATTTTACATCTTTTTAGGGTTTTCAAATTAGCATATCCAACGAAACAATCTAACGTTAATTTGAGATGATATGCGCCGTTGTGGCTTAAGTTCTTGAAAACATTTTTATGTTTTTGCATCGTTAAGTTTTATATAAAATCTTTGTTCAACAATTTTATAGTTTGATGGTAGTCATCCAATTACTTTTCGCAAAACCCGATCATTTTAACCAAATAGATCTATTAAGAAACCTATAAAGTTTGGTGAGAAACTACTACAGCCCCTAAAATTATAGAAACCTGCCCAATTTCTTTATTTAGTGAAAAATCAAAATTACAAAATATTATGATTCACAAATTGAAATACATGAAAACAGACTAAAATATCTAAATTTTTTTTATTAATCTTCGTTTAGTCATAATTCTTTAGTAAACGCTAGACTCACCTTGAATATTTGATTAACCCTAGCAAAAATTTTGAACATTGTGTAAAGTAATAATATTGTATTGTTTTTATCAAAAAAAATGTTTTTTTTTTGTCAATATCAAAAAAAAAAATTTGTTATAGGCAACAAAATAAAAGTGTGAATTAAATTTGGGAAGAATAATTTTAGATTTTGTGGAGGGGGAAAAAAGAAAGGAAGGGATTGAGAATCAATCAAACGCATCAATCAATCAATCAGTCGATGTCTTCAAAGACGTGAAAAAGAAGCAAAACTCTTGAGTTTCAGCCTTTGAGCTAAATTACAAAAACCCAACACACACCATTTCTCTTTACTTTTCTACATTGTTGCCGGTCCTTTGCTATCTTTTACACTCTTAATGAGCAGTGAACAAAGAAACTTATTCATCTGTGGTATTTTTCAAGATCATGATTGGATTGTATGTACTAATTCAAAAACTTTTTAAGTCAGAGTTAAACCAATATATTTATCAGTATGAACTATATTAGATAATCTTAGATTGGCTATAATTTTTTTTGCTAGTTTGGATTTTGGTGAATCAGGCTGAGCGAAGTTGTTACGATTATCTTTCTTAAAATTGTATAGTAAACCTCTCATTTTGCTTGTAAATCATATAGGAGTAGTAAAGTGTTTGTCCATCCAAAACCGTTTATATAGGAGTAGTAAAGAGTTACGTCGTAAAATGTTTGTGAAGTTGTTCATTTTAATCATAATAAAATTTTTCCAAAAATTATATTATATTATTAATATTTTCAAAATAAAACTTGTAGAAAAATACAAAAAACATAAAATGATAAAATTTAAAGTAACAGAGAAAATTTATAAAAATAATTTATGTAAATTGTTAAAACATAAGTTTAGTTATATGATGTTATTTTTGTCTCTTCTAAATAAATAAAAATTAAAATTGTCCTCAGAAAAAAAATCTTTAAAAATTGGTAAGTTAGTGAAAAAAACCTTATACCTATAAGCTTTGTCTCACGATTTCATCATATATCGGGTATTATCTGAACCAAATCCAAATCCATATGGGTACCTGAAAATCTAAAAATCTCACAGCTAAATCTAAATATGAAATTCAAAATAACATAAAAAATCTAAAAATTCTGAATCTGAATCCGAACATGAAACTCGAAATAAACCGAAAATCTCAAACCTAAAATTTGAAAGACCCGAGAAAGCCTGAAAAATTTGAAAAAACCCAGAAAAAAGCTCAAAAAATTTGAAAATACTAGAACCTGAACCCGAAAGCCCTAAAATGTCCAAACTAAATTCGAAAATAATTTCGAGTATACTCTAGTTTTCTTTAAGTTACTAAATCCGATCTGAATCCGAATATACCCTAACCAAAATGACCCAAGTCATAAAATGAATATATAACAATTTGTAAAATATCCGCTTGATTGCGCGGGTCAAGCTTAAGTTTTGAATTAAAAATGTATAATCGAATATAAATAAAATGAAGGACACTTTGGCTGTATGGGTTCTTACTACTCTAATGCTGGTGTGGTAAGTATAGTATAACAATTTTTTGAATTTTGAATTCAAAAAATTGGGAAAAAATTATATATAAAAGTTATTAACTTACACTATTTTGTTTAAGAAAAAACTTACACTATTTTTTTTAAGAAAAAAACATTATATGAATTTGAAATGCTAAAGAAATAATTAATGAAAGTTTTGTAATGATCATATTCATACTATTTTTTAATCGTTCTCTATTCATAGATTATTCCGCATTGTTCAATTTTTACAATTGTAATTAATTCTACATTATACGTTTTTCCGCACATACTGTAAATAAACCGCACAACATTATTTTATTTTCTCGTCTCATATTGCTCAAACTCATCGGAAGTTTTAGTACAAATCATGTTATGATTTCAGGTTTATAAGTGTTAAAAAAAAAACTTTTCATTTTATATTTGGAAATAATTTGTACCTCTGATAATAGATATTATTTAAAAATGGGACACTTTCAATTTGGATTTGTCCAAATAGGATTTTCGGCAATTTTGGCCTTTTTTGACATCTCATACCCCTACAAAATTAGAAAAAATAGTAATTTAAATTTTAAAAAATTTTAAAAATATGTAAACTATTAGAAACATAAGTAAGACTACTTATGTATTTTTTTCATAAAAAATAAATAGGTAAATAATATTTTATTTAACATACTAGCTAAGCACATAATATTCATTTTGTCCATCTACTTAGGTTAGAAATTGTATATTAAGTGTTGTACCGTGATCTACCTCTGGTATATAGCGTAAACAAAAGTTTCTTATATTTCTAATTTCGGTAGAATACGTTTGATGGTATTCTAGCCATATGTCTTTGGTCTACCAAACGCTAGAATATATATTCTACTGATTACTCTTTGATCTACCAAACGCTGGAATACGTATTCTGGCTATTACCAAATGTGACGCGTTATGCAGATTAGTTTTTCTATCCACTATACATTGTTTTACCCTATCTAGAAAACGTATTAGACCTAAATAACGAAAAAGAAGGAAATTTTTATATCGTAATAATTCTGTTTCCTAAATCTATCTTTAATATACCTAAATCTAATAATATCTTTAATAAACCTATCTCACATGATCTGTCGATTTTTTGCTTCAACAATATCGCCTTTTTTTCTTCAATTTCATTGTCTTCTTCGTTTTGATTTTTCGTCGACCCAAATAATCATTAATTGTAACCACATGAACATCTTCCCCACTTAATGCATTCAAATAAGCTGGCACAATAGCTACAAGCGTTTTGCCTTCACGAGTTCTCATTTATGCAATTTCTCCTTTGTGAAGAACCATACCACCTGCAATTTAAAACCAAACAGAGAGTTAACTTCCACAATCTTAACGATTACACGGTCCACAGAGATTGTGTTTACCTATAAATTGCACATCAAAAGGTCGAAGTCCAAGAACTCTCTTGGAAGCTTCTCTCACTACAACAAATGCCTCCTACAATTTTGAAATTTCAACAGTTGAATCAAAACGTTTTGGTGTTAAAACCACAAAACCAAAACGAAGAATCGGAAAATTTACAGGGAGAAGTGAATCCATACCT
>OVAN01004628.1:0-25373 GCA_900406275.1 Anastatica hierochuntica
TGCCATATATATAATTTAATATACAAAGTATAAGATATATGTAGATGGTTTATCATATGTATAATTTAATATAACATCCAATATATAAATTCTATTGCATGATTAATTTAATGATGCACAAAGCATAAAATATATGTAAATAATTTTCTATAGGTATAATTTAATATACAATATAGAAGAAATAATATATATTAAATAAGGGAATGAATAATTAAGTTATTATGCAGTAATATAATGTGCATAATTAATATTAATATAAGAGTTCAAAATGGATAATATCACACGTAAATAGAAGTTGTTGTGCTTCTGTTTTAATAGTATAGATACTTTTATGCATTGGACGCGGATTGGTGTTTTAAGAGTGAATGGTTTAAAAATGTGGTTGTGATTAGTATTTTGGGGATAAATGATAGGGATAAAAATTCATAGACACTATATTTTGCTAAATAATCCTTAAAATACTAGATTTTTTTTGGTAATTAATAAAGTTTTGGCCAGTCGTAGCAAAAGCCGGTTGAGAACGGCAAACGTTTTCGAATATATTTTAATTTATTTGCAGATCGCGCTGGGCTGAGTAGGGTAGTGAAGTAAGTTAGTTTAATGATATTTGGAATCGAAAATTTTGTGCAACTTATACTGTAATCTATACCGGATTCTCTATTTCGGACTGTTTTTCTATCACAAAAGATATTTTATTAAACTTCACAAATTGAAGAATCCTAAGCACAAAAAGTTCGGTTCGCAAACGAATCAGCAATAGAATTCGCAGTTCGTGGAACAAACAAAAAGTAATAGAAGAAAATCTCGGAATTAAATTCCTAATATCCACTAGAATACCAAGAATGTCAACATGATCCTCATTCCTATTGATCAAACTGACCAACACTTGAGAGTCTAAATGCAAAAACAATTCATTTATTCCCAACACTAAAGCTTGATTAAGAGCTGTTCAGAGAGCAAAGCCTTCTGCCGCAAGAGCCGAGAGTACTTAATTAATAATATTCTATATTTTTTAAAAAAGTTTTGGCTACTACTATTCCAATTTGATTGGAACTATATGCTAAGAGAGTAATAGAGTACAAGAGAAGAGAAAGCAAGAAGATACAAAGAACTTGCTCACTTAGCTTTCGAAACTACTTCATAAAATGTTAATCTCTTATCTCTTCTTGTAACTTAAGGAATAAGTGAATTTGATGCCTCAAAAGTAAAATATGTGATCATACGTACATTGACCAATGAACATCTTAAAGAATAATAAGCACACGACCTAGTCAACAAAAGAATTTGCTCGCTTAGCTTACAAAAACTCATTTTTTTATTACAACTATTGACGTCCATTTTTTACTAATTATTGTGTTATTTAAACCACTAACATTATGATTTCGAATTTCGAGTGGAGATTGAGAATGATGTAAAATCTATTTTTGATAAAAAAAATGGCATAACCAAGATTAATAGTAGTGATAGATACAAACGATAGAAACTATTAGATAACTTAAAATGATTATTCAACAAAAAAACTTAAAATGATTAACTAATTCACTAGTTAACATTAAACCGAGTAAATAAAATTTTTAGAAGTTACTTTGATTTGGTGTTTAAATTTGTTCATACCACATTTTAAATGTCCGAAAATGTAATAATGTGGATATAGAATAAGGTCAATGCCACATTACAACCACAATATGTTATGTTGAATTGGCTTATCGTTATAAACACGGTTGATACACACAATCGTATTCGTTACGTACCATATTGGACGAGTCAATGGTAACAAAATGTGGTTACTATTTAAAATTTAAGTTACATAGTAGTTTGTTTTATTTGTTAACATCAATCAAGCAAGATAACTCGCCATCCGGGTTCAAATCCCACTGGTGAAAAGAGTGGTTTACGCTTCACACGGGTATTACCAAAGGCTGGCTCCGGGCCTAGGGAGATTAGGGCATGCCCGAACTTCCTAGTTAACAAAAAAAAAAATATATCAATCAAGCAAGAAAATGTTCTATTTTTGTCTGGACCAACATGACATACTGGTAAAGGACGGGTTCTTTTCTGGTGACGGATTGCGAGTTCGAACCTGTACAACACGTTGTCTCTGGACATCCACACGGATATGGACCTTTGCTTTCGGTCCATTTGAATACCCGGAAAGAGAGTCTATCCGTGGGTTGCACCTCTCCTACGATATTTTGAGTCGATTAAGGTATGAGATTTACCTCTGAGTTATAAAAAAAAAATGTTATATTTTTCAAATTCAAATGAAAAAATATTTCTTGATGAAAATTTTTATTCCTCTTTTAACAAAAAAAAAATTCAACAAATGAATATTGCAAACAAGACAAAAATAAAGAATAAAAATAATCATTAATGTCGAACTTCTAATCATTACTATCAACTATCATGGGAAAAGTTATTTTAAATGTTTAATAACAATGAAATATCATCTTGCTTTTGTAGTATAAAACCACCAAAAAATTGTTGTAAAATCTTATGCTAATCTGTTAACAAAAATAATTATAAATGAATCGGTCTCTTATTTTTTTCTACAAATTTCAAGAGAAAACTCAAATATCTTTTTTGTTGTTAAATTTAGAGGGTTTTACCCCAAGAGTCAATCACAGTAGACTAGTTAATTAGTTAAGTATCAGAAAAAACGAAATATAAATTGAAAATTTTAAATTAAAAGCTAAGACGTAGATAAATTTTAAAAAATATTTGCATTATTTATGTGGTTAATTTTTCTTCAAACGATTTTCTTTTATGATACTTGATGAAAATTTTGAATTTGTAACCACAAGTTAAAAAAATGGTGTGGTTTATCATTTGAGACATTACAAATGCCTCTTTCTTTACAATATTTTCTTAGTTTTGATTTGTATAAATTGGTTATTTGATCTATTTGAGACATGATATACTTGTTGTTTCAAGATATTTTGTAAGCGATAAAATAATAAACCATATTGATCAACATTTGGTTTATTTTTTTCACGCTTTAAAATCGTGTTATATTTTAGTTATGATCTATTTACATGTTCTCATTTAAAATAAATTAATCTATTGTCATAATTCATATTAGTGTTCGCGGAACTGTTTCGTTTTTAGTTTGATTAATATATTTTGTGTAATTGGTAATGTGGAATAATGATAAAGAATAAAATAATTTTTAGTGTCACAAATAAACATAAAAGAAAAAGACAATAGGTAAGAAAACATATCAAAAAATTTCCTTTTGTAGAATTTATAGTTATAATATTTTTTTTGTTTTTTTTAAAGTTTTATGTGTAAAAGAAATAAATATCATAAATCCCAAGGTAAGTCAAAAAATTAAATGCAAAACTTAAAAAACGTGAAAAAACTACTAAAATTTTAATTTTTTTTTGACAAGCAATAAATGAGATGCTTACAAAAAATTATTAATAAGTTTTTCAACTTTCAAATATTCAACGCGTTACTTCTATAAGAATCCAATTTCGTGCAGCTAATCAGGAGATAATTTAATTTAATTAATAAATTAATCGTTACTTTAATATAATTACTGTTTCCTCCTCCCACTTTCTCATCTTTCCTTTTGTGTTCTTCTTCTTCTTCTTCTTCTTCTTCTTCTTCTCCCCTTTCGCTTCTCTCTCTCTCTCCGAAAGAAAAAATACAAAAAGATCTCATCTTTTGACGGCTCTCTCCATCTTCCTCACTTCGTAAGTTCCAAATCTCTCTCTCTCTCCTTCTCACAAATCGATTTCGTCGTCTCTGAAGAAAACCCATGAGAATTTCTCAAACCCTTTTTTGGTTTATCATCTCCGATTAGATTCTCTGTTTCTCTTTCTGTGAGTTCTTGTTTCCTTTTTTGGGATTCTGGGTTGTTGTATTTTCCTTCAGAGGTATATTGGGTCTAATTGAATTTGCTTCCTTTTGGTTTTGGAATCATTTCGTCGCTTGAACTCGTTCTGGTGACACTGTTTGTTGCTTGAAATCGTCGATTTCTGATGATGTTTATGTGTTTTCTTCTTCTGCAGTTTTGGCTATTTCGTGTGTTGATCTGATACTCTTGGTGGGTCTCTTCTTGCTTCCTGCTTCGTATCTCTATTTTTGGTATGTTTTAGGGTTTTAGTCGGAGTAGATTCTGATGGATCCATGGGAGCTTGATGGTTATTGTTAAGTGTGTTGTGGAATTAAGCCATCACTGAGCTTAATAGAGTCTATGGAAGAAGTAAAGATCCTTTCTTTGTGAGAGGAAAAGGTTAGATTTTGAGGGGGAGAAAGGTTAAGTCTTTGTGTTTGTAATCTGAGGTAAAGATTGAATGGTGGGAAGAGAAGATGCGATGGGGAATGATGAGGCTTCTCCTGGTTCTAAGAGAATGTTTTGGAGATCCGCCTCTTGGTCTGCTTCGCGTACTGCGTCACAAGTTCCCGAGGGCGGGGAGCAACATCTGAATGTTCCCTGTGCGAATAGTTCTGGGCCAAGTCGAAGATGCCCAGCTGCTCCTTTAACTCCTCGTTCACATCATAACAGCAAGGCTAGAGCTTGTTTGCCACCGTTGCAGCCTCTTTCTATTTCCAGAAGGAGCTTAGATGAGTGGCCTAAGGCGGGCTCTGATGATGTAGGGGAGTGGCCTCATCCGCCGACACCTAGCGGGAACAAAACCGGGGAGAGATTGAAGCTTGATTTATCAGTAACTCAGCAGCGAGTTCCCGATAAAAGCTCTGGGCTTGCTAAGAGGGAGAAGATTGCTTACTTTGATAAAGAATGTTCAAAGGTCGCTGATCATATATATGTGGGCGGAGATGCTGTGGCGAAAGACAAGAACATATTGAAAAAGAATGGAATCACACATATCCTGAACTGCGTTGGTTTTATCTGTCCGGAATATTTCAAGTCCGATTTTTGTTACCGGTCGTTGTGGTTACAGGATAGTCCATCAGAGGATATCACTAGTATCCTTTACGATGTGTTTGACTACTTTGAAGATGTTAGGGAGCAAAGTGGAAGGATCTTTGTTCACTGTTGTCAAGGGGTTTCACGTTCTACCTCGTTGGTAATAGCGTATCTTATGTGGAGAGAAGGGCAGAGTTTTGATGATGCATTTCAGTACGTGAAATCTGCTAGAAGTATTGCTGATCCTAACATGGGCTTTGCTTGCCAATTGTTACAGTGTCAAAAGAGGGTTCATGCGTTCCCGCTTAGTCCTACTTCCTTACTTAGAATGTACAAAATGTCTCCACATTCCCCTTATGATCCTTTGCATCTTGTTCCAAAACTGTTGAATGATCCATGCCCGTCTTGTTTGGATTCAAGAGGTGCATTCATCGTTCAGTTACCTTCTGCGATTTACATTTGGGTTGGTCGGCAATGTGAAGCCATCATGGAAAGAGATGCAAAAGCCGCTGTTTGTCAAATTGCACGTTATGAGAAAGTCGAAGCACCTATTATGGTGGTCAGAGAAGGCGAGGAGCCTACTTATTTCTGGGACGCTTTCGCAAGCATTTTGCCTATGCTTGGGGACTCGGGTGTTAAAATTCAACCAGGTGAGAGGAAGGTCGATGCATATAATCTGGATTTTGAGATCTTTCAGAAAGCAATCGAGGGAGGTTTTGTGCCAACTTTAGCATCATCCAACAACGAACACGAGACTCATCTGCCTGCAAGGGAAAACAGTTGGAGTTCGTTGAAATGCAAGTTTGCATCAAGGTTTGAAAAGGGTTTCCGTACTGTCTCCAAAACGCCGCTTTCCAGGGTCTATTCTGATTCGATGATGATCGTGCATGCATCAGGCTCACCTTCGTCGACTTCTTCATCATCGTCTGCTTCACCGCCTTTTCTTTCTCCTGACTCTGTATGCCCAATAAATCCAAGCAATAGCCTAAAGAGTTTCTCACAGACGTCTGGGCTCTCGTCTTTGAGACCTTCTTCTATTCCGCCATCGTTGACATTACCCAACTTTTCCAGCCTATCTCTTCTCTCTTCCGAAACTTCTCCTACAGAATCTCATAGTGTCAATAGTTCTCGACAGCGTTACCTTGAACCGTCACCAAACAGAAAGGTTTCGCCTTCTCTAGCAGAGCGTAGAGGCGCTCTGAAAAAGCCTCTGAAGCTGCCAGGTTTAGCTGATTCCAACCGAGGCACAACTAATTTCACTTTACAGCCAGATGATAGTAATGACATTGTCTTCGATTTGGAGGGTGTTCGAAATGGTGATCTAAACCCGTCAAGTGAATGCAAAGAGACAATACCTTCCGGCAGAATTGTAGATCAAGAATTGCCGCAGAAGGAAACGGTTTCCTTAATCAGTTGCAGCAAATCTGATAAACACGAATCAGAAAGCGGTGACTTGGGCCAGCCGTTAGCATGTAGGTGGCCAAGTATGGAGATGATTACAGAACTGGATAGAGCTTGCTTAGATTCGGAATCTGTTATAGCAATTCCGTTGCCAACTGATGACGATGTAGGAGAAACCGGTAGTAGGATTTTGTACATTTGGATAGGAAAGTCATTCACTTTCGATAACAACTGTTCTCCGTTAGATAGCAACAAAGCAGTGGACACTTCGGAGAATCATGATTGGGTACAGATCGGTGAAGCCATTTTGTCTAAGATGCTCTTGCCAAAAGATACCCCTATGAAGGTAATCGCCAGAAACATTCGAGCTTTTAAAGTCTCTTTCGTGATCTTTGCTGCGTCTTATCGAACCAAAATACATCTCAGGACTTTCGTTACTATGTTCATAGATTAATTGTAATTGGTTTGAACTTATCATATATCCTGAAAAATCTGAATCTTTACGATTGTAGTGACTTTGTTCTTCTCTAATGTTAGCGTCGTTTCGACTTGTGTTGTTATTAGCAGACTGATAAGTTGCTTCTCTGTTTCTGTTCGCAGATAGTTAGGGAAGAAGCCGAGGATCAGACAGAGTTTCTTGCACTGCTAAGTGCGCTATAGCACCCGCCCGCAACTTTCGACACATTTACTCTCTTTTCCTTTTAATTATTCACAGATTCCTTTCAACTGCCACACTTCTCCATTTTCAGACTAAAGAGTATTCCAATCAACTCAGGTGATAAATCCGCTTAACGCAGTCTCTTTATAGATATCGCATCCCATCCAAACCCATTTCATTTAGTCCTTTACGGCTTTGTCTCTGCGGTTATCTGATAACGAAAGACACATAACCTTCGAGTAACCGGTTTACCCAATTCTCCTGATACTGGTTTGCTTAATGATGCAGGAGATCTCTCTAATGTGCTTATGGAAGTTGATGATGATGTTGAGGGGAAACAAACAAGTCTCTCTTTGTACAGTCTTTGGTTTCTTTCTTCTATCAAAATTAAATCCTCAAAAGAGCCATTTATTAGCATTTCCACATAAAAGAACAAAATTGTAAGAGTTAGGAGGCTCTTAAAGAGGATCTTTTAGATAATGGAAACTTCTTAGTTCTTACAATGTTTTACATATATACTCAGCACCACTTAAGATTTTTCCTTCTTTTGTTATATTAGTTGGTTAAAACTCATGCTTTAAAATTTTCTTTTCTCTATAGAAGTGTCTTTAGTCAAGTGGTTAAAGGTCTATCTCTGCGGTCAAGTAGTTAAAGTCGTATTGTCTCGCGTAGTAAGATTATTTGGCTATATATCGGGTTTTGTCGATTCAGTTGATGACCAAAAAAAAAAACTTTCTCTATAGATCCATTATTCTCTCGCGTATTGTGGTCATTGTAATTCCGATTTTTCAAACATGGTTACTATTTATCTTATCGGATTGAACCGTTAACTAAAATTGTCCACTAAAATTAGGTAAAAATTTATTATAGTTATTAGAATTTTATAAATTAATAGTTTTTGTCTAGAAAAAGTATGTTTTCATCCAACAGAAAAAAGAATTATAAAGTAAAATCTTATGAGTAAATTAATTTATTAACTGTATTTACTAAATGGGCTTTGAATTAGATTAGAGAGAGCCCATTAATTTTATAAAGGCCCAAAAGGAATGGATCTAGGGTTTTAGTAGTCTTTTGTTTCATTTTTTTCACTTGCCACTACGAATAAATAAAAACTCTATACAAAGCTCACTTCAAAATCTGATTCCTAGGGTTTCTCTTTCGCCGTCAGGTTCGTTCGAGTCTCTCGATCTCTCTCTCACTCCTTTTGCCTTCTTCTTTCTCTCTTCTGGGTATTGATTGATATCAAAAACTAGTTGATTCTCTGTCATTTTCTCTGGAGAAGATGATAGATTTTTCCAGGAAAATTTGTATGTTTTGTTGATTGAATGATTCAATCTCATGATTTGAATCTTTCGTTTCATGAAAGTTTCTTTCTTTTAGCTGATTTGCTTATCTGGGTTTAACAGGTTTTGTAGGAAAGTATCTCTCTTTGAGTAATGGCTCCAGCTAAAGGTAAATCCTTTTTCAATTGAAATGTGTTGATTTTGCTTTGATTAAGCTTAAGATAGTTTCTATGTATTGATCTTTGCTCGGTAGATTCGGTTTCATCTCATCATGGGCTGCCTGTTACTTTGATTTTGAGTCTATTATTGTCAAAGTTGGATTTGAACTGAATCTGAAATCGAATTTACTATCGAAAAATGTAAGCGAATACGATTTTCGGTTGGTTTGCTCTTTGCTTCAGTTGATGTCACTAAGAAGCCTGATCCTAAGGCCAAGGCCTTGAAAGCTGCGAAAGCGGTGAAATCTGGCCAAACCATTAAGAAGAAAGCGAAGAAGATCCGGACTAAGGTGACATTCCACAGGCCGAAGACATTGACAAAGGCTAGAGATCCTAAATACCCGCGAATCAGTGCAACTCCGAGGAACAAATTGGATCACTATGGAATCCTCAAGTATCCTCTCACTACCGAATCTGCAATGAAGAAGATTGAAGACAATAACACTTTAGTCTTCATTGTCGACATTCGTGCTGACAAGAAGAAGATTAAAGATGCTGTTAAGAAGATGTATGACATTCAAACGAAGAAAGTCAATACTCTCATTAGGTAAACACTTCGAAAACAGAAACTTCGTATAATGCAAAGTCGAAGAAAGGGTGTATAATCTAAACTATGGATGATGAATGTGGTTTTATCGCAGGCCCGATGGAACGAAGAAGGCATATGTGAGGTTGACCCCGGATTATGATGCTTTGGATGTTGCAAACAAAATCGGAATCATCTAAGTTACATCTCATCATCTTCACTCTCCTTCATAGTGTTTTGAGTATTGCTAGAGAAATTAAGATATCACCTCTTATCTGTCTCTCTTCTTTGTGCTTTTTTATCTTTTGATTCAGACATTTAATATATGTTTTTGAGATTTTTGGATCTTTGCTCTCAAATTCACAATGAGAAACATTTATTAAAAAAAACAAAAATCATAAATTCTATGAGCACAAACTGATCCCACATGACACAGTGATGCAGTAACCAAACTCCAATCATGGAACATATTTATTTGGATTGTTCCAAATTTAGTAAAATAATAGTTATCATTGGACCACAAATCAATAAAATCAAACGCATTTTTTTCTTTCTAATTTTTATTATTATTATTCTTCCTTTATTTAGTATATGTCGTTTAAGGTTATTTCACACGATAAGAAAATGATTAAATGTTTCGTTATAGTTCTTTTCTATTCAAGTTTACTGCAATCAAATCATTGGAAAATCACTCACTTATGATCATTATTCATTATCACTTTGTTGTCTCCAAGCCAGGTCACAACGGGTCGATCCGATAAACTTTAACCCCACACAGGAGGAACCGGACCACAACATACCAGTCCGGTGGCCTTTAAATCCCATATATGTGACATACTCGCACAAACGCGAGGCCGAAGTTCGAACTCTCGACCCCGGACTTCTGAGAATGACACCTTGCCTACCGGACCAAAGCTCCTTCTCTCATTATCACATTCTTTAATTTCGCTTATTGCCAAGAAAGAATTTTTTTAAAATTTAGGAATATGATAATGAAGAAGATTATAAAAGCTAATTAGTTTGGTAGTAACAAGAATCAGTTAAGAGACTTAGATTGCCACGTTGAATTGTCGTTTTGGTAATGGAAGAAGAAAAGTCTTTATATCTAATATGTGTTTCTACTTCTTATCTCCCACCGAAACCACATGCAAAGACACTAAAGGAACAGTATGAGCAATCATCAAACTGTGAGCTAATCTTCTTTCTTCTTTCTTGCTTTTTGATTCCATGGAACTTGTGTGTTTCTCTATGTTTTTAACCACTTTGATCTTTAAGGTTTTGAAGCAATTGGAGCCATGGTGTGAGCTTAAAGACAAAGTGGTTCTTGTCACAGGAGCTTCCTCTGGTATAGGTCGAGAGATCTGTCTTGATTTAGGCAAAGCTGGTTGTAAGATTATAGCAGCTGCTCGTCGTGTTGATCGTCTCAAGTCTCTATGCTCTGAAATCAACAGCTTTGGTTCAACAGGAGGAACCGAATCAGCCGTGGTTCTTGAGCTAGACGTTTCATCGGACGCAGCCACTATTCGAAAAGCGGTTAATGAAGCTTGGGGAATCTTTGGAAAGATCGATGTTTTGATCAACAATGCTGGATTCAGAGGCGAAGTGAAGTCGAGTTTGGACTTGTCTGAAGATGAGTGGGACAAAGTCCTTAAGACTAACTTAACTGGACCTTGGTTAGTCTCCAAATACGTCTGCGTTTTAATGCGTGACGCTAAGCGCGGTGGTGGCTCGGTGATTAACATCTCATCGATAGCAGGGCTTAACCGCGGTGAGTTGCCCGGTGGCCTCGCGTATGCTTGTTCAAAAGGTGGTGTTAACACCATGACGAAGATGATGGCAATTGAGTTAGGTGTTTACAACATTAGAGTAAACACAATCGCACCGGGGCTTATGAAGTCAGAGATCACACAAGGTCTTATGCAGAAAGAGTGGCTTAAGAATGTGACCTGGCGCACTATCCCGTTAAAGGTTCAACAGACCGTGGACCCGGGGATTACCTCTCTCGTTCGCTATCTTATCCACGACTCTTCTCGATATGTCTCTGGGAATACATACATTGTCGATGCCGGAGCTACATTGCCTGGTCTGCCCATTTTCTCTTCTCTTTGAATCCCCGAATCATCTGTGTACTCGTGCGATAATAAGTGAATACAATTTACACATTCTCTTTACATACATTGTCCATGATCCGAGAGAACAAACCGGCACACACACAATACGACGAAAGAAGATAACGAAACAGCCTCCGAACACCTTCGGATTTGAATAAATCAAAATCGATATACCTTGGAGAACGAAGCAATGACCATAGCCTACTCTGATTACTTCGTCTCCAGAAAAGAATGAGCAGCTCGTAAAACCGTGGAAATCTACACCTACAAGCCCTATTTCGCTATAGAACTAACCGTCGTTGTATAGTTTTCCTCTGAGAGCATTTCAGGTTTCTCTATATCAGTCGATGTTGCCGTAAACCTTTACCGAAATGTGGTTGCATCAAACGGACATACAAACCATTCTTCGCTGCTAAAGAATCGTGTGTACCTTCTTCTACTATTCTCCCTCCATTGAGAACCACAATGTTATCCACATGTCTCATCATAGCTGCTCTATGCGCTATCAGAATTGTCGTTTTGTTCCCCATTATCAATGTGTCGAGCGCCTCCTGTACAACCCGACTTGATTCGGATTCAATAGACGAGCTTGCTTCATCTATTAATATGATGGGAGCATTCTTCAACACTACCCGTGCTATCGCTATTCTCTGTTTCTGTCCCGGGGTAAGTTCCACGCCTCTCATTCCGATATGTGTGTCGTAACCGTGAGGTAAACTGCTGATGAAATGGTGGGCATTTGCAATTCTAGCTGCTTCTTTCATTTCAGCTTCGCTCGCATTATGCCTTGCATATATGATATTCTCTCTTATCGTTGTCGAAAAAATTATGGGTTCTTGCTGAACCAAACCCATGTGGCTTCTCAACCATCTCAAATTGTATAGCTTCAGGTCTCTCCCATCTAGAAGGACTTGCCCAGAAACTGGGTCGTAGTATCGCTCTATCAGTGAGATTATTGTGCTTTTTCCAGAACCCGAAACACCAACCACAGCTACGGTCTGACCGCCACTGACTTTGAGACTGAAGTTGCTCAGCACTAGTACCTCGGGCCGAGTGGGGTAGCAGAAGTCGATGTTTTTCAATTCAATGCTTCCGTAGACATTAGGCGGTTTGAGGGCAGAGTTATCATCTGGTTCAATTGTAGGGACACGATCGATGATTTCAAATACTGATATGAGAGACTTTCGGCGCTTGAGAATATACGGTGCTAATCCAAATGGCTCGACGAGGGCAAATGTAGCAAAAGAGAAAACCATGTACTCCGTTATAGCTGTGGATAACTTCATATACCCGCGGTTAACAGATAACGCAGTACACCACAGGAGAAGGGCATTGCAGGCGAAAAGAAGAAACTGCGAAAAGCCAAACGCAAAACCAATAGACATCCCATGGAGAAAGCTCTGTCTGAGTATCTGCTGGAGTTGCATCCTGTAGAGTTCCATCACCTTGCTACCAGCACAGAAAGCAACAACAGTGTAGATGTTTCTAACAGCATCCTCGAGTACTAAAGATGCCTTTCTATGCATCTCTTGGATGCCTTTTGAGAATCCACCAAGCCACAGTTTCTGCAATTTCGTTTTGAGGGTGATTAGTACCGTCGGCTGAATAATCAAACAGTTCTGAGCTGAACAGAAACCGACTAATCTATGATAAGAAAACAAATTTCAAGCTATCTTCTGGGAGACACGATGCAAACCTGAGCAACGGCAGAAAGAGTGAGTACTGGAAGAGTTGCCAATGCAACAAGGGCCAAACGCCAACCAAGTAGCAAACCGACAAGGAGAGCAACTATGACAGCAAAACTATCTTGGATAAATATCGAAAGCCTGTTGCTGAAGGCAGCTCGGACAAAAGTAGCATCATTTGCTAAGCGCATAGATAATGTATCTGGACTGTTCTCTTCATCATCAAACCATCCAACTTCGTTACGCAGCATTGCTGTTACACGAGGGAAATTAATGAAGTGAGGCAAAGAAAAGTGGTTCTAATGTGGTGAAGTAAATTGTAATGAATAAATGTTTCCCGTACCCGAGAACATCATCCTCCGAACTCTCTCTGTCATCTTCTCTCCCATTATACCAAAGTAGAAGTGCTGCAAGAAATTGGCAACAACTGTCACTATCCCCATGCAGGCAATGATCAAACACCATTTGTTGACCTCCTCGCGTAGGTGGCCTCCTTTGCTCGTATAATATTCCGTCACTACCAACGCAATGACATAAGCCAGAAGAGGATTGAAAGAACCAAAGATGGCAGCACCTACACTCCCTAATACAGCATAAAGCCACTCTGGGAAACTCAGTTGTGCCAACCTCCAAAATGAAGGTGACTCCTTGTGTTGAGCATCTTTAGACGCCCTACGATTTTCTGTAGTGGCATCAGAAGGACTCAGAGGACGGCTAAATGTTTGAGAGTGGGAACGCTCGTTTTTAGGATCTGATGTCAAAAAGGGCGAAACAGGGGATTCTGGATCACCGTTTGATTTCTGTTGTGGACACTGAACGTCAATTTTAGGAAGTTCTGGTAACATCATCTCAAAACTATCTTGCCTTTTGATAGTTGGCTCTTTAATAGCATCGTCAAGAGGCAATCCATTTTCCCCCGATTTTTCAGGTGCAGGGCTATGATCATTAGGTGATTCTTCATTATTAAAACACAGTTCCTGGGGACGGAACACGCCATTACCTCTCTGAAGAGAGGGAGACTTGATCATTTTAGGTGATGATGGTTCTTGGACACCACAGCCAGCTGAAGAGTTCCTTTCACCTTGAAACACTGCAGACTCCTTGTTGCTCCTAACTGGCATCCTGGATGAACATACAAGTTCCTTAGACAAGTATAATAACCAAAATTCCACCCTCCTCGAGATCGTTATAACAGAAAAAAAATGCCCAAACATATATTTTGCCACATGACTTTTCACTATACGACTAACTGGGTAAGTTCTAAGCTATAATACCTTCTAGGAAGCTTTGTTGCTTCTTCACACTTCAGAAGTTCAGCATACAGTCCACCAAGATTTATCAGTTCATCATGTGTACCCATTTCAACGAGCTGGCCTTCCTCCATCACGGCGATATAGTGAGCATTTCTTATCAAACTTAGCCGTCGGGCTATTATTATGGTTGACCGCCCCAACATCAGAACATCAAGAGCTTCCTGAACAATTCTTTCAGCTTCGAAGTCTAGCCCTCCAGTTACTTCATCAAGCAGAAGAATTGTTGGATTCAAAAGCACAGCTCTAGCGATTGAAAGTTTTATTTTGTGCTCCTCTGTCATTGCTAACCCGGCCCTCCCGACCTGAAGATAAACAAGGTGTATCACACTTCAAGGTTGAATGCTAACTGAGAAGACAGGATTTCATGACAAGGTTTTCAAATAATGTCCACCTGAGTTTCATATCCCTTTTCAAGTGAGCTGATAAATGTGTGTGCATGTGCAATTTTAGCTGCCTCCTCTATCTGATCAAGAGTAGCATCACGACCATATGCAATATTCTCTCTTATGCTCAAGCTTAGCAGAGCAGGCTCCTGTGTAACCAGGCCTATTTGGCTTCTCAGCCACTCAAGTTTTAGATTTTTAATATTTTCTCCATCAAGAAGAACTTCTCCTGCATAAGAGAAAACCATAGTAGTCAGCACATAATTCTCTCCACGAGTAGATGGCGCATCTTAAAATCACAAGTCATATTACCTAATGTAGGATCATAAAAACGCTCCATTAGAGGAATGATGCTGCTTTTACCAGAACCATTTCTACCAACAAGTGCAACTGTTTTTTTAGCAGGAACCGTTAAGTAAAATCCACTCAAGATTGGTATTTCAGGTCGTGATAAATAGCTGAAGTACACATTCCGGAACTCAATATTTCCTTGAACAGAAGCAAGTACAGATCCCTCTTGATTAGCCACAGAGGATGAACGAGTTATCATCTCAAAAAGTCTATACGCAGCAATCCTTCCTTGGTCAAATGAATAGAAGTTTGTAGCAGCTTGATTTAAACCCCTGCCCAACAATATGCATAATCAAGACGATATATATATACATATAGAGAGAGAGACATCTAGGCGATATATCTATGTAATAGAGACTGAAAAGGTGGATACTGGATAATGAAAACATTAGTAGAACGTGAAGCTTACAGGCCACTCAAAATAATAGCAAAAAGAGCTGCTATAATTTCTCCACCATTTGCTCTTCCATTGGTAACAAAGAATCGTCCAATCCAAAGTTGCATCGCACATGAGCATATAGCAAGCCCATAAGTAAATCCAAGTCCGAGGCCTTGCACAAGACTGATCAATATACCGTATCTCAGGGTTGCTTGAAGGGAGGTTGCATATGAGTATTTTGCAAGAGTTTCATTTGTGAAGGCATACAAAGTCCTAACGTAAGAGATCGCCTGCATTTAAGACAAATTCTTCTAGAGTTAGAACTTTCACACCAGATTCTGACCACCAAGGCAGTACACTAATTTCAGACAAGAGCACAAGAAATTGGGACCTATAAATTACACATTACAGAACCACTTGTAATCATGCGTAGGCTACTTAGTGTGATTACTACGCATTCCCATTAATGGAGATTCCAATTCATGCATGTTCAGAATCAAACTGCATCCTAGCATAACAAAATGACTGCTCCATATTTTGAGGTGAACTTGGTAGAAATTTAACTGATGTTTGATTATAGTAAACCTCAGTGAACCAAGAAAAGTAATCTAGAAATTAAAATCATGCCTAAGTACAATCTTAAACCTCTTGGGTTCTGCCAACCATTTTCTGAACTTAACACAAGAAGATTGATTACATAAGAGCACATAACAAGAAAAGATGTTGAACCTTGTAAGCATAATTCAAGGTTAAATATGCAGGAAAACAAGTTCAACACCAACAAGTCACAGAATGTATATAAGAAAATTGGTTCGTCTGAAATGTTTTAAAACTTTAGTTTTTTAGCTTCCAGTTTTCAGAGTTCAAGAGTTTAGCAATCAAATTGCTCCTAACAAATTTCAAGTTTTGAATTGTGGTGAAGAAAATCAGTGATGCTAATTCCATAATCTCCCCACTAACATAGCAATCGCAATACCTGTTCAGCAATGCCGGCTGCTTCAGCATATGCATCTTGTATGTTTTCTGCAAGTCTGTGGAGAAATATATTTGAAATGCCTCCTGCAGCTACAATGAAAGGACCAGTGGCTAGTGTAATCAGTGCAATTTCCCAGCAGTTAAGAAATCCAATAATAAGCCCACTGATAAACGTAGCCATGTTATGAATATAATTTCCAACCTGCAAGTCCAGAATTATAAAAGAAGATAAGGAAAATAGCAAAAGTTGACACATTGTGAAAAAAAGAAGATACGAGCTAGAAAACTATAATTAAACATGATCAGAGCTAGACATACTTTTTCACTTAAAGCTGACTGAATGAGTAAGACATCACTCAGCACTTGGCTCACAATATCTCCGTTATTACCATACGTATCAAAGAAACTCATATCTTGATTCAATAGCACTTGGACATATTTGGACCTGATCACAGCAGTCTGCCTCTCTCCCGTCAGTATCCAGCAAGACACCTCTACTCATAAGGAACATTTAGTAAACGTTGTTAACATCATCATTGCAGTTGCGGAAAAGATTCATACACTACTTATAAGCAAAAATCGACTTACCAATCCAACCAGAAATGAACACACTACCGGCAATGTACACAATGGTCAGCGAAAGCTGCAGAATAAGCATAATATAAGTAACTTAGAAGAACACATAACTCCGGTAAGACTACTGAAAGAAACGAACATTTGCAGAGAAACACCGAAACGAGATACAGTCTCTTCGTTAAGCGATTAAGCAAGAGAATCGCTTGTTCGTATCAATGCATTCAATCAGGAAATGAATCTCAACTATTATCGAGCAATGAACAGCACATTTGAACCTCTAAATACAATTTTCGAAGGAAATTAGTAGTTGAAAGCAGCATAAACTTGAACTAACCTCGACGAGCCGATCAAATTGAACATCAGATCTCTGATGAGAAGAGTCATTAGGGAAAGCAAGAACCTCAACGATTTTCGCGAAGTAATGTAAGTAAACAATAAGCGCAGTACCATGAGCAGCAGCAGCTAAAGAGCCAACAATCATAAGCACCCAATCGAATCGGTCAGCACAAGCGAATAGCTGAGAGAAAGGAACAGCTGCAGGAGGTGGTTCAACCTCATCAGGCTCCTCCATCTCTTCGTCGGCCTCCGCCTGAGCCGCCATAGCTGTGCCGCCGGATTCGCTTGGGTCGGGATAAGGAGACGGAGACTCAGGTGGCTCGGAGACTTCGGAAACTGGAGTTAATGGTTGCATATGAGGAGGAGACCATCCGAACAAACCTCTAGAGATCATCATCTTGATGGGAGTCTCGTAAGGAGTAACACACTCCTTGTAAACCCTAGATTTGAAAAACTAGTGGATCTGCTAAGTTTGTTGAAGAAGAAGAAGAAGAAATCAATCGTAGCAGAAAGCGTTTGAAGAAAAAAAATCGATTCTAATTTTTTTAAATTTGTTTTCTTTTTCCAATAATTTTGGTGAGACTTTGATCTTCTCTGTGTTGCCGTTGCAGTGTCTTTTAGAGTTTTTTTCTTCTGGTGAGCTGATTATCAACTTTTTTTTTTTCTTTTGGTTAGTTTTAAAAAAAAAAAATTCAAATGGAACATAAATTGTCAAAGAGTTTAGATAAATAGTTGCAGCAATTGTAGTGACCAAATAGTTCTTGTTAGGAGTGTATAATCTTTGTATAGAGATCGATTCTTTCTATTAGGGATCATCAATATATCTGAATTTGAACTCGAACCAATTTGTAAAAATATATATTAGATTCCGTTAGACTGTATTTTACGTATTGGATATGATTCGAACATGAGCGAGTATTATAAAATAAAGTATGTTTTGTTCTAACGTATTATTCCGAAACTGAGTAATCCATCAAATTTTTTACATGTTGAATAACTTACGGCCCTCGATTTTTTAGAAAAAGTACATTTAAAAATCAGCCATTTTTAAAGATATACAAAACTGGCTATATATTTTTTGTCGATTGTGGTCTTTAGTAAATACGTGAATCTCAGAACTGATCATAACTTTAAATACATAGTAACATCTATTTTCACTCCATTTTAAAATTCAAAATGAAACGAAACCAAAGAAAATTCTATTATAAACTTCATTTTAAAATAAAATTTAGAACAAAGTTGAAGATGATCTCAAACAAAGGTAAAAGAAAATTAAGAATTAAGTTGTAATGGCAAAATAAATATTTTTGGAGAGTAATTTGGTGATGTAGATATTTTCGTTGTAAAAAAGGTTTAATTTAAAGAATTCCCAAGATTAGTTTGGACTTTTATATCAATCAGATTATATAAAAACAAAATTTCCCAAGGAAAAAAAGATTGTTTGTATTTATTTGATGCCGTGTGATATATGTAACCCTTGTGACTTTCTAATGAAACTCTTTTATTTAGTGCGGGTGATGGAGAAAATGGTGCAACCACAAGTGAGAGTATCATTGCTCTTTGGGACAAGCAGATATTATATAATTGGAGGAGACAATGTGCAAAAAAGCCCTTTTATTTCCCTCCAAATCTTTTTGACAGATCATTTGATCTGTTTTGTATTTAGCCTTTTTCGTTAGCTGTAACATCATTTCATATAATCAAATTACTTAATTACATATATACTAAAGTTTATATAACAATCCACAGGTTTTAGATTGTGAAAGCAGATCATATAACCATGTTCGTTTGATAGTCGTTAGCTATAATAAGCAACAATAGTGATCAAATGTCGTTATTGTTGTTCGTTTAGCAGTTGTTAACGGTAAAAACAATTTGTATCGCCAAAAAATTATGACGATTAAAAATTTCATTCGTTGAGTGAGCAATGGCCAAACGATTAGTAACTGACGGCAACGGACAAAGAGGACCTGAGAAGAAGAATCAAAGGAAGTAAAACCCGAAACCCGAAATATTGGAGTATGGAACCAGTTCGGGTTCATATTTTTCAGGTCGAGTTCAGATTTTTTGGGTCGGGTACAGTTTGGATTTTCGGGTTCGATTTTTTCCCCAACCCTGATTACAAGTAAGACTCAAAAGTATTGAATTTCTCTTACTGGAGAACAATATTGTTAAGGGGAAAGATAGAAGAAGAAGAAGAATGAACAAAAAATTACAAGAAAATCGTCTTCTCAAAAGTAATCATTTAAAACTTTTCATTTTTCTTTCTCAAACTGTGATCTTGAAGGAATCTATCACAGTGTGAAGTCTATCTTTCATCTTCTCCCATCTCCTCTCATTCGCTCCTGTCGTCAATGTGTAGAATTTTCCTGCACCAACCATTCACCGAGGAACCGTTAGAATGGCAGAAACTACTGAAAATCAAGCTCGGGCAAGCGCGGTTTAGCATAGAAACTACGAGGAAATCAGATATGGAGAGGGTTACCATTGAAAACCGTGATAGTACCAAGGGCGTGGCGGGTGAAGTTTCTAGCTTGAGCAGTGAACTCAAACTGATAATAAGTCTTTCCATCGACTTCGTGCTGCAGCAAATTCAAACAATCAAAAACACACATTTGAGCCTCCACACAATGTATAGTCAAGAACAAATACAAAGAAGTGAGCAGAGACCTCTGATGCATCGATAAGGGTTGTTTTCTGATTTGGAGGTGCCAAGACTTTCTTTACCAATGTTTCAGCGATCTGCGAAGATCACACAATGCTCAATACTTTGACAAAGAATTACATTTCTACTCGAATAAACATACCTGCTTTGGAGGGCCAAAGTCTTTAATACTTTGTTTACTAGTCGGGATCAAGTTTACACTGACGCTTTCTAACGGCTCAATCACGTCTTTATACACCTTATCTTGACCCTCAATCACAACTTCCTAACCATTCAAACAAGGCAGAAGAGAGACATTGTTAACAGAGAGTCTTTGGCAATGTCAAGTGTTTCAAAAACGGATCGAAGAAAGCGGATACCTGCCAACCAAACGGATAAAGAAACGAATATGCATCTTTGTTATCGGAGACAGCAACAAATCCCTTTTTTGTTTCTGCAGCAACTGAGGCCATATCAATCCTCTTAGGAACATTTTCAATTCAAAAACACTAAAGTAACTAACTTAAAGTTAAAGGATATAAACAAAGTTACATGATGATGGAGCTTTACTAAGCAATGAGATCCAAGGAGCAACAACACCAAATGTTACCACCACAACACGTCTCTGACATTTATCTGAAACAAATATACAAACTTTGTAAATGGGTTTCTTCAATTACATTCATTGAATCAAACACTAATTTTGTTGGCATTTAAGGGAAGAACAAAATCGAAAATTGGAATTGTTTTTTAGGAGACAAAGACCTTGAAGATGAGAAGAGGAAGATGGAGATTGTTCAGCTCGGACAAGAAATGAAACTCCTTTCTTATTACAGCAAGGACCACTGTTCTGTAATCAAGAATTGTTGTTAGAATTAGGCATAGAAACAGAAAGTGATTCACTTGAAGAAGAAGAAGAAGAAGGAACCTTGGAGATGTGAATTGGAGAAGAAGGTGAAAGCTTCAGAGAAGCCATTGACGAAGTGTGTGGAGAAAAGAGTGATGTTGTTGTTCTCTTTGTTGTGTATATTATGTGGTGTAGAGAGATCTTCTTCTCTCTTATGGATTCGATTCTTTTTCACAGTTTATCCACTTTTGAAACTTTCTGACCTTTTAAAAATTGTTCCTTTTTTGCTTTTTTTTTTTCTTTTGTCATTTACTTTTTTTTTTTTTACTTCTTCTAATCTTTAAATCATTTCTGAATTAATAAATTCAAATTTGTGATCAAATTTTTTTTTCTTTTTCGGCCAAAGTGACCAAAATATTTAATAAAATCAAATAGAATCACGAAAAAATAATCAAATACAAAATTCATTTTATATACTTGAGATGGTCCGAATATCCCAACAATTTTAAATATCAAGATACGCAAAATTCTTTTATACTATTATTATATGAGAAGTCAAAAAACTGACATGGCGCTCATACAGAGAATATTGGTCATGTGACGTCGTTAGAATTTTCTTCGGTAAATAGAAAAAAATAGGTCCGAATATTGTGGCACGTGACATTTTGTTTTAGACTTTTTTTGTGTTGTTTATGTGATCTTCGTGTGTTTGTTCCTTCGACTCGTGTGTTTTTAAAATTTTTTTTTCGATCGTGTTCACAACAACGCTATTGTGAGTTACCACTGGTTCTTCTTGGTTAGTATGTCAATTGGCGGTGCGATTATGTCTTCTTGTTTTGGTTTTCGTTTAGTCTTGATTTGTGCTTTTGTTTTGTCCATCCTTTCGTTTGATTGTTTTCTGTTTGGCTTTTGGTTAGTGTTATCATCACAAGACTATGAATATTACTTTGTGATATTACTGAAAATATCCCAAAAAGATAGTACTTAAAAGAGTATTGGTTCTTTGGACATAACTAATACGTCTACATTTAAAAATAAATTAACGACATTGATCTATGTCCGTACAAGGCACAAACCAATATCTAGTACTATATAAAAACGGATTATAACTTTTGGATATCTAAAATTTAAATATCATCCTAAAAATTCGAATATCTATGTACATTCACATTTAGATTTAACAAAATTTTATTATATACTAAGAGGATTAAAAGCGATAACTAATTTAATTTTTATAATACTATCTTCCAAACTTAAAAAGGTATATTATTAATAGTTAATATATTTCTTTTTTGGTGAGATCAAATCTTTTACTTATTTTATATAAAAATATAATGTATAGTGAATATATTTTTAAATTTTGAAAGTATATAATAGGCGTGAAACCATATATTCATATCTAAAAAGTCTACTATCTCGTTTTAGATCCATCGAAACCACAAATTTTGCGATCCACCATCCGAATCCTGATTTGTATTTTTCGACTATGTGGTAGCGAATCTCGGAAAATAGTTCTACACTTTTTTTTGTCAACCACACATTTATCAGAAAGTCACTCCGTGGTTGGCGATCCAACTCGGAGGAAGGGAATTTACAAAAATATAATCAGAATAAATAGTACGAGAACCTCTAACCAGACAGTCTGCTTGTGTATTCTCCGTTCGCGGGATGGTAGAAATTGAGAAATCTTGGAAATGGCTATGAAGGTGCTGGTAATCTTGGAGGTGCGTGAAAAAAGTTGGCCAGTCACTCGGATTCTGGAGCATGTTTACAAGTTTTGAACAATCCGTCTCAAAACGCTGTCAATTCAATCCTCTGGCATAAATCTCTGTCATTGCCCATAACAAAACTTTCAATTCAGAATGCAGGGGTGAAAGGCTCCGTCGCAAACATTTCGCTCCAACTAAGATTACCTTATTATCCCCATCTTGACAAATCCACCCAAGACCAGATGTGGAATCTGATTGTTTCCAAGATCCATCTATTCGATAGACTAGTCCATCGAACCTTGTGTTCTCCAGACACAGCGGAGCTTCAATCATATTGGATTGAGACTGCGCGTCCTTCCAGGCTACCAAATCAGATTCTGCATCTTTGAGAATATCATGAGCTGCTAATTGTACCCCTTGAAATACCAATTGATTCCTTGCCTTCCAGATTATCCATAGTATCCAAGGGAAAAGGTCTCCTTTACATTCATGATTTCTCATGGGATTCCGCCAGAAAAGGAAATCCATGTTAGTATATATCGATTTTGTGGGAAAATCCTCTGGCTGTTCCGGGTTACTACAAGAGGTCTAAACTTGTCCCTCTGGTAAATATTTTTGTTGCCACCGGAAGACTCCTCTAAATGAGTTGCCAATGAAAATATTTTATTTTAGAGGGCATTTTGTTTTCCATATGAATCTCTTTAAAAGCTCCACGCTTGGGCCCCAACCATCATTATTAATCCGGTTTATGTCCATTGAATTAAGGATTATATAGCCTGTTTTAACCGTATATTGTCCTGATTTTGTATAATGCCACATAAAACCATCATAAGTAGTGATTCGACTGGGTTGAATACCCCATATAATATCAATATCCTCTGGATCCAGAAACTCGTGTAAATTTAGCAAGTGCCACTCTCTTGTCTCAGGATCTATAAGATGTTGAACTTCCAACCACGGGTGCCATACACTACCCCGACCTCTTGCTTGTCTTGGATTTACATCCGGAATCCATGGATCATGCCATACTGAAGTATTGATACCTGACCTTATCCTTATCCTAATCCCTTTCTTAAGCAAAGCTTGGGTTGAGAAAATACTCTTCCATCCGTAGGATGGTGTGTTTGGTTTTTTTGCATTCAATGGATGAACATTCTTGAAATATCTACCCCGAAGAACTTGAGCGACTAGAGAAGCCGGAAATTGTATTAACCTCCTTAATTGTTTAGCCAATAAGGCTGTATTAAAATCTTCCAGAGTTTTGAAGCCTAAGCCTCCGTTCTCTTTTGGAATACATAATTTATCCTATGTATACAAATGGAGACCGCGGTTACATCCATTGGAGCTCCACCAGAAATTAGAAATTGCGTTGGTTAACTTGGAAGTTAAACCTTGGGGAAGCTTGAAACATGGCATGACGTAATTGGGTAGCGCAAGAGCGACCGATTTTATCATAATCTCCTTGCCTCCATTTGATAGAAATTTGGAAGACCATCCATTTACTCGTTCTCCTAGCCATTCTCGAATAAAATTAAAGATTTGGCTATTAGGACCACCCAAAATCTCCGGGATACCCAAATAATTCCACATATCCCCTTCTTTTGAGATACCTAGTTGTGACTTCAGCGTGACTTTGGTTAGTTCCGGTACATTCTTGCCAAACATTTCCGACGACTTATCAAAATTTATTACTTGTCCAGAGGTTGTGCCATAATCCTGTAAGACATCCACAATAGCCTGGCATTGAGATGCTTCCGCCTTACAGAAGAAAAAACTATCATCAGCGAAAACCAAATGAGAAATCGAGGGGTTGTGTTGTGCGATTTGTATCCCCGTCAACGCATTTTCCATTTCTTTCCGTTTAATATTTGAGATTAAAACTTCCGTACATAAGACAAAAAGGTACGGTGACAAGGGATCACCCTGTCGTAACCCTCTCTGGGGAACAATGTTCCCCTTTGGCTGACCATTGAAAAGAACTGTATATGAAACCGACTGTACACACCACATTAACCAGGAGATCCATTTTTTTCTAAAACCCAATTTCTGCATAAATGCTTCCAAAAAAGACCACTCTACCTGATCATAAGCGTTACTCATATCAATTTTAATGACCATAAATTCGTATCGGCATTTTTGATTTGTACGTAAACCATGAAACATCTCCTGCGCAATCAAAATATTATCCGTAATTAATCTCCTAGAAACGAAGGCCGATTGTGTTTCCGAAATGAAATGATGGAAGATATTTCTTCAGCCTTAGACACAATATCTTGGAGATGATTTTATACCCCACGTAACAGAGACTTATTGGTCTAAGCTCCATCATCTTCTTAGGTTAATCCGTTTTAGGGATTAGACAAATATTGGTCTCATTTAAGCGTGGATCAAACTTCCCTGATTGGAAAAAATCTCGAACCAAAGTCACCAAATCATCCTTCAAGATACCCTAGTATCTTTGAAAAAAATAAGGCCATCATCCCATCAGATCCAGGGGCTTTCTCGGGATGCATGGCGAACAAAACCGACCTTACTTCTATTTCCGTTATATATTTTGTTAAAGACCGGTTCATTCTATCTGTGATCATAGGGGAAACATTCTCGAAAATTCGAGTGAAATCACCAGGCGTAGTAAGTGTAAACAAATCATGAAAATATTCAATAGTTATATTTTCCATCTTTTCCGACGATTCCTCCCAAGAACCTTGTGAATCAAAAACTCTCGATATTCTGTTTCTTGCCCTCCTTTGTTTAGTCGTGGCATGAAAGAATTTAGTGTTTTTATCCCCTTCTTTTAACCATGGATTTCTACTCTTTTGTTTCCAGAAAAGTTTCTCATCTTTATATGCTTCTTGTAATTTCTTTTTAACAGCGATGATGGTGTCTTGGGCCACTGAATCATCGGTTTGAGATTCTTCCAGTTTATATAGAGCATTTGCCAAAAAACTCTATATTTCCATAGGTGTTAACCCACTGATTCTGAAAAAAATTCAAAAAAAATGAATTTTTTTAATGCGTAGTTGCATCGTTCACTTACATAGGATGATGGTTAACGAGGTTTGGAAACTTTGTTGTCTCCGTTTCTTTAGATAATAGAGATTTTAT
>OVAN01004629.1:0-25372 GCA_900406275.1 Anastatica hierochuntica
AAGGTTTAGGTTTTTCATCTTGGGCTATGAGAGTAGTTTCCCCAAAGGGATACCAAGATGCTAGATGGTTATAAGGGTTTGATAAATACTATCACGTACTTGCTTAGATAGGCGAAATCCGAGAGGTGAGCTTTGTAGTAGGTATAGGTGAATAGACCTCCGTCACGAGAGTGGGTNCCTCCGTCACGAGAGTGGGTTGGTCGATAATGAGGGAATCCTTGACCGGGGAATAGCTTTAACCGTCTAATAAAGTATTAGGAAATTCATTACTTGCTTAGGTTGAACTCGAACCAATGGCCACTATCTTGAGATCCACTTTTATCTTATTGCTTTAAAGTTATTTACTTTGTGCTTTGCTTATTGCTTTCACTTCTTGCTTTTATTTTATGCACTTGTTCATGATTGCTCACATGCTAAGGATAGATCTAGTAGGAACTTGTGACACCTCTTACCAGGTTGCTCCCTAGACTAGTTTTTCTAGTGTGACTCTCTTTGCTTAAGCTCTTCTAAACTCTTCAATCCTTGGATGATACCTTACTTAATACAACTAGACCCCGTCAATCTTGCGGGCTAGGAGCGGTTGTTAGGTCATTATAAATTATTAAAACTCGTCTCCCAACAAGCATCATTGTAGAGAACAACTTTGTAGTGATGGATAACAAATCCAATCAAGCCAAATTTCCAACCATACTTGGGACTCCCTTCTTGTTAACCACGGGAGCTATAATTGATTTAGACGTCAAGAGATTGACTTTGAAGTTTGTTGATAAGGGAGTATCCTATCCCATGCTTGACCCCAATAAACACATTGGATATTGTGGCACCATGTGCCAATGGAAGGCAAGGGAGATCCTTGCAACTATCAAGGAGAAGTTGGCTAATGAAAAGGAGATGCAAACACTTGGGTCTTCAAGCTTCAAGAGTTGCTACAATCCAAATGTCTACAAGGGAAAAGGGGTTGAGAATTTCAACAAGATCAAAAGTGGGCGACACAGAAGGAGGGTACTACCAAAATTCCTTCAACTAAGGGTACAAGCCTTTCAACAACAACTTATCTTATCGAAGCACTAATGTGGAGAACCCACAAGATCAAGTCTATCCTTCGAAGACAAACCAACAAGGGTATCAATACCAATCTAGGCAAGGCTACTACCAAAAGCCTCAACAACAAATCGGTCCTACCAAAGAAGAAGAGAATCATGTTATGCTTAAGAAGCTAGTGAAAGAAAAAAACGAGACAAAAGCCGACCTCAACAAGAAATTTGGGGAAATGAATGTGAGGATAGAGTCTATCTACCGAGATATGAATATCAAGCATGAAGCTCTTGCTTCACATGTCAAGGTAACAAATTCTAAACTCCAACAAGTGATCTCAGAACGTAAAGGAAAAGGAGTATCTAAGGAGAAAGGAGAATCATGCAAGGATTTTTGCAACGCCTTTCAAGAAGAGATCGACCAAACTCCTCAACCATGGGACGGTATTGTCTTTACTCTTGAAGAGGAAAAAATTATTGATGATTTTGAGAATTTATTTTTGAATCCTCTTAATGAGAATGTTGATTGCTTGGATTTGAATTTGATTGAGAACCCGGGTTTTAAGGAAGGTCATGCCGAAATTGACTTTAAAATTGAAGAGAAAGACGCTCCTAATGGAACGGAGCTTGAGAAAAAGAACACTCCTTTGGCTAAAGGAAGTGCCGAACTTGAGAAAGAAGAAGAAGAAGAGCCTTTGCTTGTTGATAAAGCTACTAAGAAAGATGTTTTTGAGGAAGCTAAGAAGGATGATAGCTTCAAAGAGGAAGATAAACACAATGTCTCAAGGAAAGAGACATTTAAAAAAGTGGATGAAAAACCAAAAACTCCTAACGGTGAGCCTAGTGAGATGGACATAGGAGATGAGGAATTCTCCATCTTGGATTATTCTTCTACAAAGTATCGCTTACCTAATCCTCGATGTTATAAGAAAGAAATCTTCGGAGTGCTCTATCGCAAAATGAAGGAAGGTTTGTAGTGCCATCCCTCAAAAATGGTATGAGTTAGCCAAAAACGATGCAAGGATTAAGGAAAAACTCGAGAAGAACTTACGTACTATAGAGAGGGTAGAAAAGGTACTTCAAGCTAATAACATTCCAATCTATGAAGTGGGAGAAAAGTTCTTGAAATGGAGCAATGATGAAGGAAGGTTTGTATTGCCTTGTTCTCTAAAAGGCTCCCAAATTCTAGGACGCTTTGGCGGATACCGGAGCTAGCTAGAACGTGATCTCTCTAGACCGTGTAAAGGAGCTTGGCTTGGAAGGTGCAATAAAGAAAGGAGCTAATCCCGTAATTTTGGGAGATGCTACAAGTAATGTTCCAATGGGAAGGTTGGAAAATATTATGCTAAAAGTGGGGAACACATATATGGAAAGCAACTTTGTGGTTATGGACAACAATTCCCACCAAGCCATATTCCCAATTCTATTTGGAACCCCATTCTTGTTGACTACCGGTGCAATTATTGATTGCGAAGCAAAAAAGTTGACATTGAAGTATGTCGACAAGGGAGCATCTAACCCTATGATCGAGCTCGGCAAGGACATTGGGTATTGTGGTACAATGCACCAAGGAAAGTCAAGGGAAATGCCTAGTACTTATGGTGAGAAAGTAGCCAAGGTAGAAAGCATGCAAGAATTTGAATCTCAAAGTTTCAAGAGTGGCTACAACCCAAATGTCTACAAGGGAAAGAGAGTTGCTAGCTTCCGTATAGATAAGGGATTTTGCTACTAAGAAGGCACCCATAGGACCGGACTTCGAAAGGATGATCCTTCATTTCGCCAATTAAGAAGAAGGAACAACGGTCAAGCTAATGACCTTAAACAAGCGCACTTGAGAGGCAATCTCATGATTATCCTTTGTACATATTTCTTCAAGTTTTTAATTTCCATGCTTTTAAATTTCAATGATGATGATATTTTCTTGGAAGAACTTTCTCCAAAGATATTGTGTTGCTTTAAGCTTAGGTACCAAAAGAGAGCTAAACAAAGAGAAGATCATGGCCAAAATGGAGTAGTGGATCAAAGTATTATACATGTCGATATGACTCAAAATTCTAAGACACTCAATAGGGAAGGGTAAGTTCTCCTAAATTCAAGCATCTAATTTGCATTTCACCATTTAAAAGATTTTCAAGAGTGAATTTTGCAAAAGCTTGATTTAAGAAAACTAAAACCTTTTTTTTTCGCTGACTAAAACCTTTTTGATCAAATTAAAACCTTTGGTACAAAATTTTGAAAGTTCAAGAAAAATAAGTTTTCCTCCAAATTTAAAAAGAAAATCAAACTTGGGACCACTCTGCAAAAATTGCCCCATTTGAAACTTGAATTTTAAGAAATTTAGGGACCACCGTTTAAATAAGTTTTGTACTTGTTCATTCTCAACCACAACTTTAAGAAGCCCTTTCTCTCTCTCTCTCTCTCTCTCTCTCTCTCTCTCTNTCTCTCTCTCTCTCTCTCTCTCTCTCTCTCTCTCTCTCTTTCTCTCTCTCTCTCTCTTTCTCCTTATGCCACCATTTTTTTGAAACAAATTTGACAAAGGAGAAGCTTTTATTTTCAAAGAGAAATTTGTGCTTGCATTCTTTAGTCTTGTCTTTCTAAGTTAATTCAAGGATTTTTCCTCATCCCATTCTCCCCCAAAACATCAAGAACAAGGTATGAACATCTCTAACAACCTCCATTTGCATTTTTTCAATTTCTTGATTTTTGAAGTAAGAAAGAAGGCATTGATGTTAAATGGGATGTTAGGCTAGACATTGCTTGATTATGAAAGTTTCTTGGGCTACATTTGCTTAGAAACACTTAGAATGCAAGAATACACAGTTGTGTGTTTGAAGTGAATAGTACTTGGATTTTCTATTTTGAGGAATCTTGAACTTGTTGGTTGCTTTTAGCTTTGGGTTCTAGATGTGGTAAGAACCTTTGACCATTTTCTTGATTTGGGAAACTTGTTGGAGTGGTTAAGCCACTTATGAATTTTGATTTTTGGGTTCCCATTAAAGGAAAGTTGGTGTTTGGTTCTTCCACAGCTAAACTTGAGGTGGTTGTTTGAATGCTTGGTTTAATTGAGTATGATTTGTCATTACTACTTTGAGTATTATGCATGAGCTATAAATTTGGACATATTATATAAATGCACATCATGTCTAAATTTAGAACTGTTATTTGAAAGATATCATTTGGATTTTGAACTTAGTAATCTAGAAAGCATTTGAACAAAAGCCCTTAGTTTGAGAAGTGAAAAAGTCAAGTGCATGTTTTGACCATTAATTATATCCGAAAATTGTATCCCATTTTTAGATGGCATTTTGGTTCTAAATAAGCATGATGCATTTGAGTTGATCAGTGAGATTGGGATAGTTGAATGGATCTGGGGAATGTTTATGCTTAACTCATAATCTCAACTCATTATAAAGCCTTTACTTCCTCATTATGTTCTTTAAAAGATTTAAAACTCACTTTGCTACATTATTAAGTGTAGGATTCAAGCTAATGGCACCACCACGTCAAGCAATGTGGCTCTCTTATCCAACATGGTCGGATTTGGAAAAGAAATGCTACTATCATCTTCAATGGTATAAGAATGTTCAAGGGACATTATGGTTAGATGATATGATGATGTCCAAGATGGGGATAGGCAATCAAGTCAAATACTTGCTAGGATATATGGATCTCGAATAGTTATTTGAATTCAACTACCCAACCTACGTCCAACCGACCCTCCAATTCCTAGCAACCATGGATTTTCATCATGGAAGTGACTTTGGAGAAAGTCTCGGATATGTCACCTTCCGTCTCAAGAACGAAGAATACACCATCTCGACAAGAGACTTGTGTCGGGTTTATGGATTTTAGCGGAAGAGGAACAATATTGGATCCCGAGAAGGATTGGATGTAAACAAGCTATGGAGGACAATAACTTTTGGAGACTACGTTGAAGATGAAGCTACCATCACTAACATTTACAATCCAACGATTCGTTACACGATGGAGTTTTTGGCGAACTCTTTCTTTGTGAATGGGAATCGCCACTTTATGATAAACAAGGCTATGCATTTCTTGTTCCAAGGATTGAAGAAGAATCTTTGGGAGCATGGTAGTAGATGGTTTGATCCGTTGGGAGAAGACCCGTAACTAGGATTGGAGGGATGCTTACACCGTTGTTCCAATATTTCGGATTACCACTTGAGAATTGGAAGAACAAGGACGACGAAGAAGAGGTCAAAGATGAAAACCGCGTTGAGGGAAGAAGGATTGACATGCAATACTTATTGTACCGAAGGTTCATCTTCGGTTTTGGACCAAATGGAGAAGTCCTCTATACATTCATGAACGTGCATAGGAAATGGCACGTTTGTAGCCTCCCTTTGAAGCCTTGGACTACAACTACGGTGACTCCCTCGATTGTCTTTAACCTCCCACCAAACCTAGCTACCAAAAGAACGGAAATCCACCTTCACCCGATTATCCAACTTGATGATGAAGAAGAGACCCCCGAGAGAGAAGAAGATGAAGATATTTTTGGACACGAGTTTGTCAACCACAAATGCGAGCAACCATCCCAAAGAACACCTCATGAGCATCTCTTGGAGAATCAATTCAAGCGGAACACTCTACAAATCAAGAAGAACAAAAGCATGATTTCGTGATTATGGACAACGACGAGGAAGTTTGGAAGAAGAAGAAGCAAGTGTTCCAAATGCCGAGATATTTTGTTTCTCACCCACCATTGGTAATCCGGGAGCAAGAGGAGCAAAGAATGCCACCAACGAGAGCGTCTTACTAAGAGCCATCCTAGAGGAGGCATGGAAAAGACAATGTTAGCCCTTCTTCATCTAGGCCACGGCGATCAAGGCACAACAATGAATCCGACTCCTCCGTTGGATCCACGAGAAACTCATACATATGAGTTGTCTAAAAGGTACACCTACACTTTCCATTGTTAATACCATTGCATGCTTTTCATTTTTATGTGTGTTTTGTGTTAGTCACTCTCGCGGCTTAGGATTCACCGAGACGGTGAAATTTAAGTCCGGGGGAAGGGCTTAATACTAATGCTATTTTTAGTTTTGGTGTTTTTCTTTGCATTTCATGCATATTGAGTCTTGCATTGTAGATAACTATGATTTACAAAAAACAAAAAAAAATTGAAAAATTTTCGAAAAAACCAAAAACATTTTCAAGTTGTTTTCAAAATTTTCATATAGATTGCATACATTTGTACATACTTAGTTTATAGGAGCATATATGATTGCATTTTGTATAGGGAACAATGTTGACAATACCTCATAGATGGATAAGTTTTTCTTAATGAATAATGCCCTAATTAGAAGTAAAATAATGCCTAGACTGCTTTTATTCTTAGGAAAATTCATAATCGGAATTGACCACTTTAAGGTCTTTCCAAAAGTTGAAGTATATTATCCTTAGAGTCAATTCCTACCTAAGATAGCATTTTAATGAATTCTAATATCTTGTTTATGGGCATTGACATACTTGACCATGGGAATTCATCACATTTGAGCTATGTTCTAACCTTTTATACCACTCTATCTTAGCTTAGATGGCTACTATCCTCTTTAGATTAGTAACTTACCCTTCTGAACCCTTAAACCTTTCTTTCAAAACCCCCTATAATTTCGAAATGTGAGGCCTCTTTAGGAAAGTGCACACACGGGCACGGTTAACTATAGTATAGGAGGGGAAAATATTTGTGGTTTTGGGTTTGTCTAGTCTTGGATATGGTTTGTTAATATTGAGTCAAGTAGATGTTCCTTAGTGCTTAAATGATCCTATGTTGCTCCAATAAGAAAAATAAAAAGGTAAATCGAAAAAGATAAGAAAAAGAAGTAAGGAAATAGACACTAGAGATTAGTAATAAGTTGAATCTCTAACCTTAGAAAACTAAAAACTTAGAGAGTCCACCCTTAAAAGAAACAAGAGTCCAAGTGATTAGATATTGGCTCTTAATATCAAAAGAAGGTTAGTAGCTTAGGAGACTAAAAAGATAAAGAATCTCTAGTTGTCTACAAAAAGAAAGAAAAAGAATGACTATGATTCAATAAAAGCTATTGGTTTCTAGGATTAGGATGGGTATAATATCAACTAAGTGTCTAGATCCTTAGGAAGAAATGGGTGGGATCAATTAGAGGAAGTAAATGCTTTGTATGCATAAATTATTCGGCATACCACCTTACTTTTGCCTAGTGTATTACACTACTTTTGTTTGAGAGAAACCAACCTAAAAATAGAGTGAACCTTCTTCTTTTACACTAATTTACATTAAACTCTTCTTTGAACTCCAAACCGAATGGATGAGATGAATTGCCCATAAGTAAAGAACTCACGCCTATATTTAACAGAATCTAAAAAGGAATTGGCGATGAGGTAGTCTATGAATGCTTAGCTTAGATTCTAAGACTTGGTCTTGTGATGATAATGAGGAAGTACTTAGACACTTAGATTATCTTTGCACTATTTTACTTGTGTTGAGGACATTAGGCATAAGGCATTACTTTTCTTATCTTGGTTTTGAGTTCCCATTTGCAAACCTCATTTCCGGGTTTGGTCTTTGTTGTTTGCTTGAGGACAAGCAAAGGGCAAGTTTGGGGATGTTGATGTGTATATATTTTCATTCTTAATTAGGTTCATTTTAGTTGAGTTTCATCCACTTTTATGTTGTATATATGGCATTTAAGTCTTCAAATGCATTAGTTTGAGTCTAGAGTCTACTTTAGGCATATCTTGCATTTGCATGCATTTAGTTTGCATATTGTAGGTGCAACTTGGGATGGATCTATGGAGGCTCTAGTCATGGATTAAAGGTGGGATTGAAGCTAAGAAATCATGGAGAAAAGGAGAAAAAGGCTATGGAAGAGTTGGAGATCAACTAGGCATCAAAGAGGAGCAAGAAGCATCAAAAACTGCTCAAGGTTGGCTCCCATCGACCCCTGGGTCGATGGCCAGCAACCTGAGCAACAACTCACATATATTCCTCTGGAGGTGGCCAGCCATCGACACCAGGTAGACTCCCATCAACCAGGGAGGTCGGCGGCTGACAACCTAGGCCGAAAATACCCTTGTTTTAGGGCTTCTTTCACTCTATCTTTTGTATAAATACATCCTTATGCTTCAAAAACAAAATATCATCTCTCTATCATCTTTTCTACATCTTTTAGACACTTATTGAAGATAAAAAACCTTGTAATAACACTTTGATTTGTTTAAGTTCTTTGGATCTTTTCTCTCTAATCTTTCTCTATAGATATATTCTTTTAAACCATGGGAGCTCAAAGACCCATTTCATGTCTTTGGATTTCCATGAGATTTAGTGAGTAGATCCTCTTTGGATCTTGAGATATGGTAGGCTGGGTTAGACAACTCGACCCTATTCTCTTGCGATATTTTTGAGTAGGCATAGGTTTTATAAACTTAAGCTTGCTCATTGTGCCTTAAATTGGCATCACGTCATAGAGCCACGTGATTTTTTAGAAAGTTACAGAGCCGCCAAAAGTGTTGAGAGATCTTTTCTTATTTCTTCAAGTTTTCAAGTGTTCTTTGGAGAGATCCATTCAATACTTTGACATATAGAAGATTTATTTACTCTTTATATATTCTCTGATGTTTTTCTCATTGATAGCTTGCTGGTTTTTTGTGCTACATGTCTAAGTAGTTCATTTGTTAGGTTTTTAGGCTTCTCAAAGAGATAATGTCATCATAAGATGCTAGTATTTGATTATGGATTCATATAGTCTTTGTCTTGGTTGATATTTATGGTTCATTAGTCTATAACGCATCTACTAGTCGGTTTATAAGTAAATTTTCATTCTGAAAGCTTGTTAAATCACCTGAGCTAAATCTTTGACAAGCTGAGTTAGAAGGAGGCTTTGAATTTAGATCGCCTTTGACAAGTTGAACTTACCGAAACCTGTATCCATATAATTGATGTTTATTTATTACAAGGCCGTATGAAAATCAATATCCCTTGATACATAAGTATAGAATCCCGAACCTCAAAAGTGGAGAGGATCTAAATTAGTGTTTTTGTGTTCTAGACGTACTTAATTATACTCTCTAAACAAATCGGTTTCTTCTATGATGCATGATTCTCTGCGAATGTCCTATGTGCCTAATGCTTTTTCCCATTGATTTAAATACGTTTATTTATTTTAAGTTTTTGTCTTTTACTTTTAAACTCATCAAACAACCTTTTAATTTTCTGTTTTAGCTCAAAACTTTCCTGAAATTTATAGTGTAAGATTAGAGTCTTAATGGGATTGTTAACCTGAAGTACTGCAACTACGTTGTTCACTTGCATAAGTAGTGTCTTTTGGGTGAAACTTGACACGTTATCAAGCTTTCTGGCGCCATTTTCGGGGACCTGGTTCTTTACCTATGAACTATTCTTTATCGAATTTTGTCTAGAACATTTTTATTTTCAGTTTTTACTTCTTTTTCGTTTTTCTTTTCAAGTTTTATGCAAAGGAGATCTTCTTTGGATGACCCATCTATAGCCAATCCTCCCATTGAAATCATTAACCGTACCTTATGGAGACAAAAGAAAGAAAGATTAGCTACTCTGGAAAAGTCGTTGCCCCTGCTGCCTTTCTTCCACCTCACACCAACTTACCTGCTGTTGTAGGACTTCAAGGAGTCCAAGAAAACCCACAAGAACCTCTTGGTGCTGCTCTCGTTCCACAAAACCAACCCGTAAGAGGAAATGCACATGTTCGAGTGGTTAACCCACAACAAATTCCAGCTGAGAATTTAGTTGGATTACAGCAACTTCTACAACTACTACAAGCCTTGATTAACTAAGATTTACCTCAGAATCAGCCCCCTCAAGGACGAGCTCATCAAAATAAGTCTCGCCATCCTTAAACTATTGTAGACTTCGATTCTTCTGATGCATTCTTCTTGGATAGGAATCCAATTTGTCCTCCACAACCTTAAAGGAATGCTTTTGAGATTAAACCTCAAATCATAGCCTTGGTGAAGCAAAATCAATTCCATGGACTGTCCACAAAGCATCTTCTTGACCTGACACATTTGAAGAGATATGCAATACTATGCGTACAAATAGAGTTCCACCGAACTACTTTAAGTGTAATCTCTTTACGTTCTCACAAAATGATAAGGCTCTTATATGGATGAAGTCACTACCACCACAATCCATCACCCCTTGGGACAAATACAAAGGTGCATTCTTTAACTTATTCTACACTAAGCAGATATCGAGCTCCATTTGAAGCAAAATCTCAGGCTTTCAACAAGGACCTACAAAATCCTTTTATGAAGATTTAGAAAGTTTCAAGGAGTACACAAGGGACTACCCAAACCATGGTTTCTCTGAAGGAAATCTATGGAACATCTTCTACAATGGTATCAACCAGAAGTACAAGCTTTCTCTAGACACAACCAGGAATGGAAGCTCTATGACTAAATCCGTGCCTGAATCCAAGCTTTTGATTGAGAACCTAGCTGCTAGTGATGCCAATGTGGTCCTATTTATGATAGAAACATGTGTGGATCCATCAATTCAACTGACGCTGCGCAAATTTAAGAACTAAAGACGATGATTTCTCATCTACTAAAGATAGACAAGGAGTTCATGCTGTCGAGACCATTGGAGATGCCAATGAAGCTCCAAAATGGAGTATTAAGAAGATTTAATGGAGGAGAGTGAGGAAGAAGTGAACTAAATTTGTGGAAGTTTCGGAAACAAGGGCTACAACCAAGGATACAAAAACAACTCAAATTTGTCGTACCAGTACACTAATGTAGAGAACCCTCAAGATCAGTACTATCTGCCTCAAAACGCCCAACAAGGAGCTTTCTATCAGTCTAAGCAACAACCTTTTAACAAAGGAATGTACGAAGTGAAGCAACCATTCACTTAACCTCAAGCCAATGCATCGAATATGCATGAGAGCAAACTTGAGATAATGTTGAAGCAAATCACTCAATAGATGAAACAAAACCACAAGGAAGTTAATGAGAGGCTGGAAAATGTCTAGCATGAGCTTACAACAAACTATGAAGCCTTTTCTACTCATGTCCATAAGCTTCAAGTTCAAATCACTCAAACAAGTGAAGCTGTCAACAAACAGGAAAACCCGGTGAAATCCTTTGCAATGTCGCCAACTTAAATGAAGATCAGGAGGTCGTATGCACTGATAAGACTCGTCTTCAAGACCTTAATTCTCAACGAAAATCACCTCTGTATAGTTTACAAAACGAATCTAAGAGAGCTTACAAGAAGAGACTTAAGACGATTCCTTTAGAGAAGATTGATTGCCTAGGGAAGTTCATCATTTCTTTCTCAATTAATAAAGTTAGGATTGATGATTGCTTATGTAATACTGGAGCTAATGTGAATATGATGTCACTAAACATGGTTCTGGACTTAGGGCTCTCAAACTTTCGATCATCTCGAATCTCTATCGAATATGCTGATATGTCTACATCCACACCATATGGATTTTTGTGTGATTTTCTACTTGAACTAGGAGGATTTCTCATAACTATTTACTTTCAAGTTGTGTTTACTAAAGGAGGGAAGCAAAATCCACTGATCCTTGGCTCCCAATTAATAGCTACTACTGGAGTTGTGATGGGTGATTTTGGGATGTTCTTTAAAAAGCGCTAAGGAAGCTGGAAGACAATGAATGTGTGAGTTTTGTGTTTTTGATATTTGCCAAAGAGATGAAAAGATGTATATTATATTCTTAAGACTTAGGGTTTTTCTTGGATTCCTTCTCCTAACCTCCAAGTTTTATATTTATACATGGAGCTGATCATTATCTCCTACAAATCAGGAGATACCTTATCTATCTAATAAGTTTACATGATTATCTACTTATTTAACAGATAAGACAAACGTTAGATAATGGTGGCTGGCTTCGGGCCTCTAGCCTTGCTATTACGTTTGGATTCATGCTTTGTGAAGACATCTGGATTCCTGCTTCTGGGCATTCCCCTGCCTTATGGCCTTACTGTTGTACTCAATTCAAACCAGGAGGAATTTCCAAGGCTCGAATTACTCCCACCAGTTTGCCCCTTATTGCACAGGGTTGATTCGAAGCTGGGGAATAACATGTTTTCCTCATTTCTTTGGCAAGAAGCCACACGTTGCTTGGCCATTCGGTCATATGAATTCATGTTGCTTTTGAACCCCTTTGATGTCTGCTTGATTCCAGCCGGAAAATCGTTGATTAAGGTTGTGATTTCTGCAGGAAGTCCTAACTGCTTCTTGACGTCTCGCTTCTAGATCCAAGACTTTTGAATTTCAAAGTTGTAACTTTAGGAGAATCTTGGAAACTATTGTAAAGATCTCGGTCGTCCGTTTAGGTTACGTTAGGATATTTGAAGAAAAGGGAGAGATTGCTCTGTGATCTGTGCTCCCTCATCATTACGCGTGTATGGATAAGTTCACTTCTTTCTCTTTTTTATTCAACATCTAAATTTCTTTTCTTCATTCTTGCCTTCTTTCTCTCTACTCTCTTTTCTTCTTCTTGCGAAAAGCTTCCCTTTGGAATCCACATTCGAGCTCTATCCCATTCAAGATCTCAGGTTAGAATCTCCTTCTCATTCTCCTTTTTTCTTCTTTGAGGCTATGATCCATGGGATATCTTTAGTGTTTAGGGTCCGCTTAGCTTCTAGGTTTCTTGCCCCTTTTCGAACCCTAGATCTGAAAAACCCAGACCTTCTCAGTTCGCAGTGTCCAGCTCCACCGAAGAATTCTCGCCGAAAGTCTCTTCATTTGTCGGCGCCCGATTCCAAAAAAGGCATTGATCAAGACTAGTCCCTCTTCGGAGGTTGAAGGATCTTCAGAGGACCTAGAGATCCAAGATATCAGCGCGAGACCTCTTCGCACCGCCATGGGTCCTTGTTTTCTGAAGGTGGGCCCCTTCTCCTCTGTCGACTCTGAGCTTCTTGAAGCTTGGAAGCATTAGTACTCTCTTGAAGAGGGTTTAAGATTATGGGTGGCCAACGATAGCGAGAGGGCTTATGAGAATCGCGAAGTTGAGATTGCGATGTACGAAGGTTACTTCGAGGCTGGAGTCAGGGTAGGATACCGACTCTGGTGGTGAAGGTCTCGGAGCATTCCGATATATGCCCTTCTCAGCTGAACCAACCTTTCTGGAGGATTCTCACTCTCGTTCAGGTCCTCAACGAATTCCACGGGCTTGACCTAGGTATTAACGAGCTCCTTTAAGAGTATTATTTCAACCCTATATCTTCTGGCGAAGGTAGATACTACTTCCACGCACGGGCTGGTGCTCCTCTGGTCAAGGAACTAGGAAATAGCAAGAGGAAGGGAGTCACCTTTGCCAAGAACTGGGCACAAATATTTGTTATTATGAAAGTTGGGTTGATGCTTGGCTTTTCTACTTTCTGGAAGTTCACTGGTAGGTCTACGATGTTTCCCTTTTTATGGTTCTTGGACCAGGTGTTGATCTTGTATTCTTTTTCTTTTATAGAGGTATCGGCAGAGAAGTCAGAAGAAGGCAAGGAGGGTGCCGAGGAGGCTTGGGAGTTTCCGATTGAAGAAAGGAGTATCTCGTTTCTGTTTAGTGAAGAGGCGTTACGACAAAGGAGCATCAGAGGTTTGCTTTCTACTTTCTTCTTTGCATATAATTTTATCTCTTGCTGACTTCTTTTCGCTTTGCAGGGAATATGGCAAGATTCAGATCCAAGGCGCTGGAGGATTTCAAGAGGGCTCAGGCTGCAAGGAAGGATAAGCTGGAATCAAGGAGCAAGAATCCAGAGGTGGTGGATATCTCAGAGTCTCTTTCTACTGAGTCCAAGAGGAATGGGACCCAGAGGGCTTCAACCTCCACCATGAAGCAGAAGAATATTCCTGCCAAGGTCTCCTCCTCCTCTGCTAGTGATCTGGACGGTGCTCTGGAGCACCTACAAAGCTTTGTCTTCCCTTCAGTTCCCTTCAACTATCCTAGCTCTCATAATCTAGGGATCCTCGACCATGTCCATAACGGGATAATTAAGGTAATAAACCTTCCTCTGGCCTCTAATTGGTCCTCCTTTTTTGGCTATCCTTCGTTCTCTGTATTCTTCAGCTGGCTTCCACACTCTTCCATGCTAAGGATCAAATTGCCATGGAGGTTGTTTCTGCTGGAAAGGCCCAGGTGGAAGACTACCTTGCTAAGCTGAAAGCAGAGAAGGAGAGGTCTGGTGTCTTCGAGAAGGAGCAAAGGGATATAAAGGGGTTGGCCCATGTGTTGGAGTCTCAAAACCTGAAGGCACAAGCAAAGGTGCTCTACTTGACGGAAGAGAAGTCACTCTTGGAGCAGGAGTTTCTTCGTCAAAAGGAAAAGGCGGAAACATTTGCGGAGGAGATGACCATGACCGTTAATGGTGCCAAGATCACTCGCTGCTAGGAGATGGCGAGAGACTACCTTAACGGAGAGACGGAGTCCTGGGACCTGGCGGAGGAATTTGAGAACTATAAGATGGTGGCGACGGCGGAGGCAGAAGAACAAGGCCTTTCTACTCCCACCTATGAAGATGAGCTAGAGATTCCTCCTGCCGAGTCTGGTGTGACCCCGATGGACTCAGACACCAATGTGGACAAGTCTCCCAACCTAGATCCTCCAGCTGCCTATCCTCTTGTTCCGGAACCAATAACAAAGCTACTTTCTCCTTGAGGGATATAATCTTTTCTTTTGATGATGATCTGCCCCTGCGTGGGCCAAGTTCTGCCACTTGTGAGCTTCTTTAAGACTTTTTATGGCCTTAGTGGCCTTGACTCTTTGGTGGCCTTCTTGGCCTTAGCTTTGATCTTCCTTTCGCGACTTTAGACTCGTGTTTTGGCCCTTCGTGACCTTTTTTATGAATGTTCTATGCTTCTTTAATCCTTTTTGCCTTCTGCTTAAATAAGATGTTGGTTAGGATACAAAGATGATACTCATCGTCTTGATTTTGAAATCCTTTTGCTCTTCGACGTCTCGGTTGTCTAGCCTCTAGCTTTCATTGTGTCTTAGGAGAGCTTGTTATCCTTCTTTTTTGAGATCTTACTTCTTGACTTTGGCAATACTTAGGCTATGGAGCGTGTTTTGCCCCCACTTAGGCGACTACTAGCCCTTGGTGTTTTGCTACCCGGAGGTAACTTACGAACTTTGTCACTCTGTTACCCGGGGGGAACCGCTTGCTTTTTGGCAGCTTACTACTCGGAGGTAACAACTTGCTTTTTGCAATTCTGCTACCCGTAGGTAACCACTTTCTTTTTGGTATTCTGCTACCGAGAGGTAACAACTTGCTTTTGTTGCATTCTGCTTTCTGTAGTGAAGCCTCTATCAGTCTTATTGATTATTCTGGTATGGATCTTCCCCGCAAAGAGACCCAACTGCCAGTCTTTTCTTCTGCTTCACACGTATGGGTAAGCAGGTATAGGTGATGCTCCTATGATCAGGCCATAAAGCTTTTCCTCTTTATTATGACCTGGTAAGCAAAGTTAAGCATTTTTTCTTCCTGCTCAGCACTCTACGTTGTGTTGGGACACTCTCTCATAAGCAGGAATATGGTTTTCGCTTGTGTTTTGGAAGGGTACGTTGTTTGTATTACTCTTATAATGAGGAATAATTATTCAACTAATTTGCCCCTTGCTTTGGCTGACTTTCTTTGAGAAGACATCTATTTTATTGAGTGATATCCATGCTTAGATGCAACATGATTACAAAAATCAATATGTAAAATAAATCAAAACACCAAATCCAAAAGGATGTATCAGGTATGTGGTTGTCTCGGTCGGAAGCATTTTTTAGAAAAAGTAAGATTTTAGGTGGAACGCGTTCCAGCTATTTGACTCTATTTTTTCGTACCTATCTTGTAACTTGTATACTCCTGACCCTCTGACTTCTACGATCTGGTATGGTCCGTCCCAGCAAGGCACGAGCTTGCATACGGCCTTGCCCCGTGTATTATCGATTTGTAGTTTCTTGTTACTTTGTGTTGGTATTTCCAATTTCTTACTCTCGCGACTTCCCTTTTCCGTCAAGGAGATCTAGGGACAAAGCCATTAGTTCTTCATTTGCCATTGGAGTCAGAAGCTTCGTCCTGGCCATAGGGATGCTCACCTCAGCATGGGACACCGCCTCCGTTCTGAAGACCAAGGCGAAGGGTGTTTCCCCTGTTGCGGTCTAGATGCTAGTTCGGCAGGCCCATAGAGTGGTCGAAAGATCTTCGGCTCAATTGCTTGCGTCTTAACCCAGGCGCTTCTTTATGAGACTCACCATGATTTTTTCGTGGATTCGACTTGCCCATTAGACTGCAGATGCCTTGGGGTGGCGAAGCTTAACTTTATTCCCCAATCTTCACAAAACTTCTTGAAGTTTTTTCTTTTAAACTGAGGGTCGTTATCTGTTATTGTTTCCTAGGGCACTCTGAATCGTGTCACCATATTTTTCCTTAAGAACCTTTTGATGTGGATATCCGTAATCTTGCTTAGAGCTTATGCCTCTACCCACTTGGAAAAGTAATCTATCACTACCAGAAGGTATTCTAGCTAACCAAGGGCCATTAATGGCCAAACAACGATAGTTCAAAAGTACGAAGAAAACAAACGACGAAGTATAAGTAAAAGAGAAATCGAAAATTAGAGTTTGAGCAATAGAGATCTTATTCCGAATTCGTCATGAGTGTTACAAAAGGTTATAAGCCATGGCCGCGAGAGCTGTCGGTGAGTATCCTAGTTCTAACAACATAAGACTTGTAAACCTAGTTGAGACGCATCTCGCTAACAAAAAACGAAAATAAAAACCTAATTGCTATAAGTGTGAGTTGTGAAGAAGTTTTTTTCGGTGTCTCCTCGTTCTTCTCCTTAGCCTCTCTTTTAAATGCCTTCGTAAGTTTACCTCGTTTCCTTTTCCGCTCTAGATTTGAACTTATCCTTTCACGGATATATTCCTTTTTCTCGAGAATATTCCTTATCTTAACGATTATTTCATATTTATCTCCAGACTTTAACTTTATCGCGTTTTCCTTTTATCTTACGCAGAACTCGGGTAAATTGTTGACGCAGTTGGGCCCATTCTCATTCCGGAATAATAAATGGACATTTGTCGAGTTTTGGGCCTTCCTGGGCCGTTTAGCGACTAAGTGATTTTTAAGATTTCTTTCAGAGAGATCGTTCTTTGTACGAATACACGGTGACAGTTTCGCGAAATGATAAGACGGATTGTATAGTTAAGACAATGTCGGTGTTCGAGTTAACCGTTATCGTCTTATACGATCGATAAGAAGATTTTATGAAAAGTACAAGTCTTTACGATTATTTTCGCGAAACTTCAATGGAGACTCCAATCGAGACGAAAAAAGAAACAATCGAACCGGGATTCGAAGGAAAATATGATCGAGAAGACGTGGTCTAACTATGGGCGACTAGACGTTGCCGAAGGTCTAGTCGCCCATGGGCGACTAGACATGTTACCTGTCTAGTCCCCCATGGGCGACTAGACATGGTTTGTGTTTAGTCGCCCATTGGCGACTAGACTTTGGAACGAGACTATTCGCATATGGGCGACTAGACACGGACCAGGGGCGACTAAACTCGGTCTGTGTCTAGTCNCCGTGGGCGACTAAACTTTCGTGAGAGACTAGTCGCCAATGGGCGACTAGACGTGATCCGTGTCGAGTCGCCCGTGTCTCCGAAATGATGCAATTATCTGATGTTTACAGTGATTTCCTATCGCCTTGAAACTCGTATCTCGAGATCTTTTGGGAGTTATTCAGGAATCTTGGCGATTTCGATGTTATCATTTTTGACCGCAACATTTTGCCCCCCAACTCGCAAGTTTTGACTTGTGATCTTGCGCGCGAGTGGTGTGTGTTTTAATCTGAATCTACGGTCGAGATGATTGCGAAGACGAATTTTATTGATTATTTTATTGCGTAGAAATCCTTATAATATTAGACTCCCTCTCTCATTCCTCATTCACTCCTCACTTTTTCAAACTTTTTATTTGTGAGCTTTGTCGAGCCAACATGACTTCCCCTTATGATAGAGAGAAAGAAATGGCGCTGAGGTGGATGCCGCCCCTCCGAAGAACCCTTTGCGTTGCCCGACTCGTGAAGCTATCCCGGCACACGTGGTCGAATACCTTGTTTTTTGAGATTAGCTATCTCATCAAGAATTCGAGGACGGGGACATTATTAGTGTTGCCCCGATGGGTTTTCCGATCCCTGCTGCGTCATTAGTTCCCGAATTCGTGCTGCCCCCTCCTTCTTCAATCATTCCAGAAGATGGGACGATCCAGCCGACGGGTTCTTCTACAACTCCTGTTCTTGTTATTGATTAAGAGTAGGGGTCGTAGTCGATGCCCGCTCCACCAGCCAGGCGAGAGATCGTCTTGGGCATACGTGCTTCCAGCGCCACTCCTGCGGTTGCTTAGGAGGGGCACAAGAGGACTTGTGCCAGCATGGAGGTGTCTAATAAGAAGAGATTTGTAAGAGGGGTCGAGATCGTGCCTTCGCCCGTAGGAACTTCTGGCCCGAGTGCGCGGTCGCAGTATCGTGCCAAGGTTCATTACGCAGATCTTTTCTCACTACGTTAGATTTCTTTCTTTCTTGTTTTTTTTTCTTACTCTCTCTTCCGCGCAGTTCATATATTTGATCGATGGGATGCTTAATGACTGCGGGTCGGAGGTCGAGCGTCTTAAGAAAGAGCTTGCTGAATCGAAGGATCACTCATTTCGATTTGAGAGGAAATTGGAGGGTATTGAGGATGCCCATTCCCTTGAGGTATCTCGGTTGGAGACTCGAATTGGCGAGCTCAAGAGAGACCTCAGAAAGACGGCGAGCTCGTTGCTTAAGGAGAAGTTGGATAGGAAGTATAAAGCCTCGGAGTTGTGTCGCCTGCGGCATCCAATGCAACACGAGGAAAGCTAATAGAGTCGTGGGATTGCGGAGGCCGTGACTGAGTCGAGGGCCGCTCTCTGCACCGATTCTCGTAGTCGTTTTGCAAAGATTGCGAGCTCTTTCAAATGATTGACTAAAATCCACAACAGGGATCTCGCCTTGGCTGTTATCGAGGGAGCAATGAGCGAGATTCAGATGTTTCTTGACGAAGAGTCCCCGTCTCGGCAGGTCGAAGGGGCCAAGCTGTCCGCTCACCAACTGTAGCTGGAGACCACTGAGGGGGACTTCAGTTCTATCTTTGCAGCTCAGAAATCTAATTGTGTCATTCCGCTGTTTTATGATAACCGGAGAGGCAGGACCCCATGGGATCGAGCTTGGCGACGCCGAGGAGGGGGGAGGAGATGATGTGCTCCGAATTCTGGAGATGTAGCGGGTTAAGACGTGGTCATACCCGTGGATGATGAGTGAGGAGGTAGTCCCATTCGGGGCGTTTGTCTTTGCAATGGTTTGTTACGGTCAGATTTGACCGTTTTTTTTTGTTTTTGCTATTTATTTTATGTTCCTGGACTAGTCGTATGTGGCTATGAATCCCCCGCCGCTTTGCAGTTTTGTATCAATGAATGGCATTTTATTTTGATTTGATGGTGTATGAGTAGTGCTGCATACCTGGAGACGGATTATGAGTTGTCATCTCATATCCATTCCTTGAGGGATCGCTATATTCGTTGTTTGTTTCGGGTGCGAGTTTTCGATAGACTTAGTCTTCTACATTCGTATAAACATGCAAATATAGACGAAGAGACAAGTTTTGGGATCTCGTTTCAGTTAGATACTCTGTCTTGAGATGTTTGAGACCTGGGTATTGGGTTTAGGGCAAGACTTAGGTTTACTCTCGGTTTAAGGGTATGCAGGGACTAACTCTGGCTTACGTTTCCCGTTTTTGATTTCTACTTGGTTCTGTCTCGATATTGAAGTCTACGATAAGTTCTCGGCTTATATGACTTGCATCAATTGGGAACCGAGCATCTCTCCAAAGACAATTTCTAAGTCGTCTGTTATCAGCAAAAAACTTATCGGTATATATTACCTTTTGTAAGTCTTTGCGAAGGATTTGTGTTTTTACCGAGGAAGATGTGTTGTCGAAAAATGGTTCTTAAAGCGTCTGCGGCGTCTCGCGATGTTGAAGATTGTTTTTTCTTTTGTATGTCGTTCTTCACTCTTGTAGCTTCTATGGGCTCTAAACATATGCAGGGGCGTATTTGGCGAGCATAGGCTACCGAGCATTTTAAAAAATATCGGGTTTCAGAATGCGGATGTTTCGAATTTTGGGAGTATACGAGTATATGTATACGTACCCTTTCCTCCTCATTTTAGAGAGTGGGACGGCTGAAATCGTCTTTCGACGAGTTGCCTATGTACCACTTTTTCGGGGATCAAGCTGTGTCGTAGTTCAATTTATCGTTAACGTTGTTGGTTAGTGATAATATTTTTTGAGATGCATTGCATTCCAGGTCCTGAGAATTTTGACGTTCTGCATTGTGGCAATTTCATACGCTCCTGGTCGGACTACTTTAATGACCTTGTATGGTCCTTCCCTGTTTGCTCCGAGTTTCCCCGCACTTCGTTCTGCGGTATTTTGGAAAACTTTGTGTAGAACTAGATCGCCTTCCTTGAACCTGCGGCTGCGTACGTTTGAGTTGTAGTATTTTGTCGCTGCTTGTTGGTAGTTTTGGATTCGTATGAGGGCCTTGTCTCGGCGCTCGTTGATGAGCTCGAGATCATCCATCAGAATTAGAATTTTCACATCTTCTCGTTCGGGGAGTAGTCTCCAGCGTATCCCGGGGAATTCGACTTCCACTGAGATAATGCATTTTTCCGTATTTGAGGGCGAAGGTAGTTTCTCCCATTGTATCTTTTTTCGTCTCGATTTGAGTTTCCATTAAATTTTCGAGGTAATAATCTTAAAGACTCGTTCTTTTTGTAAAAACTTTTATCGATCGTATAAAACGATAATGGTTAAGTTGAACACCGATAATATCTAGCTATACGATTGGTCTTATCGTTTCGAAAAACCATCACTGTATAATTATACGAAGATTGATTTCTCCAAAAGAAAGCGTAAAAATCACGTAGTCGCAAAACGGCCCAGGAAGGCCTAGAACGCAGTAAAAGTCCAATTACGATTCCAAACGAGAATGGGCCCAACTACGTCAATGATTTACCCGAGTTTTGCGAAAGATAAATGGAAAACGCGATAAAGTTAAATTTTGGAGATAAATATGGAAAAATCGTGAAGATAAGGAATATTCTCGAAAAAAGGAATATTTCCGCCGAAGGATATGCTCAAATCTAAGGCAGAAAAGGAAACGGGATCAATCTTCGAAAGCATATAAAAAAGAGGAGCTAGGGAGAAGAACGAGAGGACACACATAAACTTCTTCATAATTCACACTTAGAGCAAGTAGGTTTATTTTCGATTTTGTTAGCGAGCTGCGTCTCAAGTAGGTTTACTAGTCGTACGCTATTAGAACTAGGATACTCTCCGACAGGTCTCGCGGCTACAACTTATCACCTGTTGTAATGCTCAACCCAGATTCGGAATAAGATCTCTATAGCTCTACTTTGATTTTGGACTCTCTTTTGCTTTGATTTCGTCGTCTGTTATTTCGTAATTTGATCTGTCGGTATTTGGTTTAGCAGAAATTCGGGGCCTCAAAGAAATTTAGGGTTTCTTGGCTTTCCTTCGGTTATGAAAATTGATAGTGCGAATTTCGATTCCCATAATTTGGCGCTAGAAGGAGGGGGACGCGGGTTCTTTCACGCCAAATCACAATCGATCAATAAATGATATGTCTAGACTAACTGACGATGTTGTTGTCTTTTTCAAGGATAGAGCAACGGCCGATCAGGCAAACCCTCGCAACGATCTCCTTGTTATCGAATTAATTATTCGAAATATTGAAGTCGCGAGAATATTAGTCGACACTGGCTGTTCGATTGATATTATCTTTAAAAGTACTATCGATAAGATGGAAATCAAACTCTCTGAAATCATAGGAAGTCTGAGCCCAGTTATAGTTCTCTCGGCAGAAGCTACTATGAGCGTATCAAAAATCGTGGAGTTCTTAGTTGTAGATTGCCCCGCTTCATACAATGCGATCGTGGGCATTCCGGGGCTAAACTCCATGAAATTCGTACCATCTACATACCACTACGTCGGTGTATTGCTAATTTCTACCAGATTTTCGTTTTTATATTTAAATCAAAAAAAAATTTGATGTATTTTTCTTCATGTCTGGTTTAGAAATCAACATTTGCATATTATTTTGTTGATTGGATTCACCCTGAAGAATACACGTATTGTTGGGGTAAAAAACGGTAACATCAAAATCAACGCCCAAGATACCCGAACGTCTCCCAAGATATCTCGCGATACGAGTTTCGGGGCTATAAGAAATCACCGTAAACATCGTTTCCAAGATAGGAGCAAGGTCTGGTCGCTGTTGGGCGACTAGATTCTTTTTGAAAGTCTAGTCGCCCATAGGCGACTAGGCACAAACCACGTCTAATCGCCCATGGGCGACTAGACACAAGCCACGTCTTGTCGCCCATGGGCGACTAGGCTCTTACTAAATTCTAGTCGCCCATGTGTGACTAGACACGAGCCACGTCTAGTCGCCCGTGGGTGACTAGACTCTTACGAAAGTCTAGTCGATCATGGGCGACTAAACAAGAACCATGTCTAGTCGCCCATGGGCGACTAGACTCGTGTCGAAGTCTAGTCGCCCATGGGCGACTATACACGACCAACATCTAGTCACCCATGGTTGACTAGACAACATCATCTCGATCATCTTCTCCTTCGAATCTCGGTTCTTTTGTCTCTTGTTTGGTCTCGATTGGAGTTTCCGTTAAAGTTTCGCGGCAATATCGTAAAGACTTATTCTTTTCGTAAAAAGTTCGTATCGATCGTATAAAACGATAACGATTAACTTGAACACCAATATTATCTTAGCTATACGATTGGTCTTATTGTTTCGCTTAACCATCACTGTGGAATCGTACGAAGAGCGATTTCTCCGAAAGAAAGCATAAAAATCACTTAGTCGCAAAACGGGCTAAGATGGCCCAGAACGCGATAAAAGTCCACTTACGATTCCAAAAGAGAACGGGCCCAACTACGTCAACGATTTACACGATTTTTGCGAAAGTTAAATGGAAAACGCGATAAAGTTAAAGTTTGGAGGTAAATATGAAAAATCGGGAAGATAAGGAATATACTAAAAAAAGGAATATTTCTGCGGATGGATATGCTCAAATCTAGGACGGAAAAGGAAAAAGGATCAATCTTCGAAAGACATATAAAAGAGGGGCTAAGTAGAAGAACGAGAGGACACACAGAAACTTCATCACAATTCACACTTAGAGCAAGTAGGTTTAATTTTGATTTTGTTAGCAAGCTGCGTCTCAATTAGGTTTACAAGTCTTACGCTGTTAGAACTAGGATAATCGCCGACAGCTCTCACGGCCACAACTTATCACCTGCTGTAACACTCAACCCAAATTAATAATAAGATCTTTATAGCTCTACGTTGATTTTCGACTCTCTTTTTCATTGATTTCGTCGTCTATTACTTCGTACTTTGATATGTCGTTGTATGGTTTAGCAGAAATCTAGGAACTCAAGGAAAGTATGGGTTTCTTGGCTTTCCTTCGATTACAAAATTCGACAGTGCGAATTTCGGTTCCCATAGTTTGGCGCTAGAAGGAGGAGGACGCAGATTCTTTCAACCCAAATCACAGATCGATCAAGAAACAATATGTCTAGACTGACAGACAATGTTTTCATCTCTTTCAAGGATAGAGCGACGACCGATCATGCAAACCCTCACAACGATCTGCTTGTTGTCGAATTAATAATTCGAAATATCGATGTCGCGAGAATATTAGTCGACACTGGCTTTTCGGCTTAGATTATCTTTAAAAATACTATGTCTAGTCGCTCATGGGCGACTAGGCTCGCGCCAAAGTCTAGTCGCCCATGGGCGACTAGACACAGACAACGTCAAGTCGCCCATGGTTGACTAGACCACATCTTCACGATCATCTTCCCCTTCGAATCTTGGTTTGATTGTCTCTTGTTTCATCTCAATTGGAGCTTCCGTTAAAGTTTCGCGGCAATAATCGTACAGACTCGTTCTTTTCGTAAAAACTTTGTATCGATCGTATAAAACAATAACAGTTAACTTGAACACCGATATTATCTTAGCTATGCGATTGGTCTTATCATTTCGCGAAACCATCACTGTGAAATCGTATGAAGAGCGATTTCTCTGAAAGAAAGCGTAAAAATCATTTAGTCACAAAACGGCCCAGGAAGGCCCAAAACACGATAAAAGTCCACTTACGATTCCGAACGAGAATGGGCCCAACTACGACAATAATTTACCCGAGTTCTGCAAAAGATAAATTGAAAACGCGATAAAGTTAACGTTTGGAGATAAATATGGAAAAATCGAGAAGATAAGAAATATTCTCGAAAAAAGAATATTTATGCGGAAGGATATGCTCAAATCTAGAGCGGAAAAGGAAACGAGTTCAATCTTCGAAGGCATATAAAAGAGGAGCTAAGGAGAAGAACGAGCGGACACACAAATACTTCTTCACAAATAACACTTAGAGCAAGTAGTTTTATTTTCGATTCTGTTAGTGAGCTGCGTCTCAATTAGGTTTACAATTCTTATGTTGTTAGAACAAGAATACTCGTCGACATCTCTCGTGGTCACAACTTATCACCTGTGGTAATGCTCAACACAAATGCGGAATAAGATCTCTATAGCTCTACGTTGATTTTCGGCTCTCTTTTGCTTTGATTTAGTCGCCTAGTATTTTGTACTTTGATTTGTCGTTGTTTGGTTTAGCAGAATCCGGGACCTCAAGGAAATTTAGTGTTTCTTAGCTTTCCTGCGATTACGAAAATCGATAGTGCGAATTTCGGTTCCCATAGTTTGGCTCTAGAAGGAGGGGGATGCGGATTCTTTCATGGCAAATCATAGATCGATCAAGAAACGACATGTCTAGACTAACAATCGACGTTGTCGTCTCTTTCAAGGATAGAGCAACGACCGACCAACAAAACCATCGCAACGATCTCCTTGTTATCGAACTAATGATTCAAAATATCGATGTCGCGAGAAAATTTGTCGACACTGGCTGTTCGGCTGATATTATCTTTAAAAATACTATGTCTAGCTGCTCATGGGCGACTAGACTCGTGCTAAAGTCTAGTCGCCCATAGGCGACTAGACACGGACAACGTCTAGTTGCCCACAGTTGGCTAGACCATGTCTTCTCGATCGTCTTCTCCTCCGAATGTCGGTTCGATTCTCTTTTGTTTCGTCACGATTTAAGTTTCCGTTGTTGTGAAACTAATGAGAAGGATAATCTTATTAATGATAGGAACATCC
>OVAN01004630.1:0-25371 GCA_900406275.1 Anastatica hierochuntica
AAAGGCGTAGCTTTCATCACATATAATGGCCCTTCTTTTGTTCCTTGAGCCATAACCAAGCTGTCTTTAATTTTATTAACTTCAACTTGCCTTTACCAAAGTGGGTTTCCAAACCAGCATCATCGAGCCTTGCGGTTGATATTATACTAAACCGCATGTCAGGAACATGCCTCACATCCTTCATAACCATCTTACATCCCATGTTTGATGTAAGGATAACATCCCTCTTTCCAATGATCTTGCTTTTTCCATATTTTCCCATCTGAACTTTACCAAAGTCGCCACTTTGGTAGGTGTTGAAAAAACTTCTAAAAGGGGTGACATGAAAGGAAGCACCTGAGTCAATGATCCAAGAGTTATCTTCATAGGCGACATCTGCAATATTACATTCTTCTGTGAGATACACATCTTCATCTACCACAATGATGGATGTCATGTCATCATGCCTCTCTGCGGGATTAAACCAGTCTGGCTTTACATTATTCATTCGTTGATCTTTCTTGAAAAATCGACATTCTAACTATTTATGACCCGCCTTGCCACAATAATAGCAGATCAATCTTGGACGGGACTCGAACCGTCCTCGAGGTTGATCTCGACCTCGGCTTTCGTTGTGTCCACATGTTTTATCTCTATCCCGTTTATCTACAATGTTTGCCTCCCACTGCAAGCTTAAACCTCGCTCCTTCCTCCTTACTTCTTCATTTAGAAGGCTATCACTGACGGTATCCATGGTAAGCTTTCCTTCGAGAGCTGAATTGCTAAGAGTGACAACTAGTGTGTCCCAACTCTCTGATAACAAACTAAGGAGTAAAAGGGCTTGCATCTCATCTTCGACCATCATGTCGGCTTTGTTTAGCTGATTCACGAGCCCCTTGAAATTTTTCAAGTGCTCCATCATGCTCTCTCCATCCTTATACTCCAACTTTACCAACCGTCGAACAAGGAGGGCTTTATTTCGAGGCGTTTTCTTTTGAATCATGGACTCAAGTTTTGTCCATAATTCAAAAGCATTTGTGTATGTAGAGACATGTTCAAAAAGAGATTGATCGATGTACTTACGGATTACGGCAACCGCCTTTCGATTTAATATCTCCCATGCCTTATCATCCTTTCCTTCAGGTTTGTCTTTCTTGATGATAGGCTCATGCAAATCCTTGAAAAAAAGGTGATCTTCCATCATCGGTTTCCAATACGAGTAGTTGTCCGACGTGAGTTTAAACATGTCACCTTCAATGGTAACGATAGCCTCCATCTTGAATCACACGAGATAACAACCTTGTATGTGAACCTGGCTCTAATACCACTTGTTGGGGAAAAATTACCCAATAATTCTTTCGTGAGATTAAGATGGGATTTGGACAACTTAAATATAAAGACAAACTCTTTTTATTTATTAGGAAAGAGTTTACAACACTTTTTTTTTGTGGACACTCTCTCTTGTATCTATCTTTCTTCCTTTCCTAGATTTTAAGATGTATCTCACTTCTTAGTTATATTACAAACGCACCAACAACATCTATTTATACTAGTGACCAAAGGACCTAGATAATTCTAGATTTTGCTAATTCTTATCTCATCTCATGTTCTATAATCTTCTCTCTTCTTCTTCATAATTCTANTCTTCTTCTTTATAATTCTAGAAAATTCTTCACTTATCTTCTTCTCCATATTTCTAGAATTTTTTTGATTCTTTAACTCTTCACTTGGGCTTTAATTTCGGTTAAACTTAATAAGACCCATTATCAATTTTGGGCTAATGGAAGGATAATATCCAACACATGAGTGGATCCGACAAGAGCAATGAACCCATCGATATAGCATCCCATATGGCTCCAACAAGAAAAGCAAAACATCACAAGAAATAACACTTTTAAAAAGGGTAAATCACAAAGTCCTAAAGACTTAAACAATGTCTACCACAAAACAAAATATATACAGAAACTATATGGCGGAAAAAAAATAATATAGAAACTATATGTATATATATATTATCACGTGAAAGAGAAACCGAGGAATTGTGCTAAATGTGGTTGAAAATTAGTTTACTATGCTTTTCATAATGATTAATATATTGATCTAAAAAATTTCCATATTTAATAATCAATACTATAAAAATAGAAGACGCCTCTCCAGATGACACGTAAGCAATTTCATCAACTTTGGGGATGGCATGTGTCATAATTTTTTTTTACTTGGATCTTACATAACTAATAATAAAACAACATGTGTCTCTTCTACTAATAATAACTAGAGTTTAACCTGCACGTCCGTGCGAGCATATTTTCATTTTATAAATGTAGAATTTTAATATTATCATAAATATTTTAAACTGTCTTTTACTACATTATTAATATATAGTGATTTATTTTATTCGTTTTTATTTATTAATTGTTATTAAGTTTTTGAGTTAGGTACATTAAGGTTGAAGTACGGGATACGCATCCGAACCCGATGTGAATCCAAATAAGATCGCGAACGCTCAAGTCGTGTTACACATGTGTATTTACACTAAAATAATATAGTTTTCATATATACTATAACATAGATATATCAAAATTGAATTATTATAAAACTAATATATGATTTAATTTATAGTTTTGTATTGAACACTATTATATATTTATCAATACATGTATGCTCGTAAACTATATAAATATTGATGCATGTTTAATGTATAAAGTAATTAATAATAATAAAATAATTTAATTATATAAGCTGAAGATTTTATTATGAGTGAGTTACATAGGTAGATAAAAAGTAGGTCTCTGTTATAATATAATAGATACACCACGTGTATCTTGTAACGACACTTAATAACTCTAAACAAAGACTATAGAAACTTGAACCTCAATGTATTAATTGCTAATTAATTTAAATTGATCCAATTAAAAATTTTAAAGCCTTAGTATTGAAAGAAACATGATGCATCATCTATCACACTTAATGGACACAATAGTTAGGTGGGAAAAAAACTTTTACCTCAAGCAAATTTTTTTAAACATTGAGAGAAATTAATTCTCAAGAACTTAACACAAGTATTATTGTTCGTTGTTATAATATGAAACTATAGGGGGAGTTCAACGTTTGGTGTTAATAGTAATAACAAAAACGAACGGGAAAAGAGTCGTGGAAGCTACAGAAACAAAGGGGCAAGGGGTCGTGGAGGCTTTAGAAGTGGAAGAGGGGGTTATAGTCGGTTTGACTTAAAAAGCATATGGTAGTAATATGAGAAACAATAGAGGAAATATGCAAATCGAGCTGACATAATTTCATAAAAGTTATAAAAAAAGAAATATAAACTAAATTTACAACAACTATCATCGATTTAACTAATTAACATCTTGATTTTAAATCTACAATTACAATGTGATATTAAAAAACAAAAATACATATTGAACAAAAAAATATATCAAAAATGTCTGGTGGTGTAGCGCGACCACATAACACTTTTTCGACTTTTCTTGTTGAATGATTTATAAAAACCCTAATCCTAATTCTGAGTTGGATTTGTGGTCCATCACATATTCAAGTGAGGTATGCTTACTAGTGAGATCTCTTTTCCAAAAAATCACAAATAATAGTAGTGATATTTACTGAATTTTCCAGTAGGTTTGGATAGTAATGAGAAGAAACATGTCTCATTGGTCTCATGCATTGAGCCTTCTCACTTCTCAGCAACAAAACCAAAACTTGAAAATAACATCAAACGTTTAAAAAAAGAGACGTGTGTCACAAGGAAAACAAAAGAAGAAGAAGAAACCTTTTAATACCTGCTACTCCTTAACCTCCCCCACCACTTCATCTTCACCTTCTCCACTGAACCACCTGTTTCTTCATTCCCAAGCTTGCTTAGTAACAGTTTCGTTTCCCTTAGTCTCCCTCCGTAATCCTTCTTCCATGTCTCAAACATTTGCTTCAGCCGTCGTAGTTCCCTGTCCGGATTCAAGTTCGCTTCCACCTGACCGGATTTCACTTCCATCAAGAACTTTGTGTCATCACCAAACACCTGAGCTCTTTGTCCAAACTCCTCTGCTAATCGGCTTATCACGCTTAAACCCACACTTCTTGTCCTGCTATGGGTCCTGAAATCACCGCTTCCTGAACTAAAGTCCATTACATCACTTGCGCTCATCGAAGCATCCGAGTTTCTTGCTGTGTCCCCGACCTCTAGGCTTTTCTTTGCAATGGAAACACTGGACTGCAAAGATCTCATTTGCTTCTGCCAAATTTCTTCCATGGATTTCATCTTCGTTTCGTATTCAGACCACCGGTTATCGTACTGCTGGAGTCTTTGTCGGAGAATATCATTCTCCTCTTCTTTCTCACGAAGAGCAGCTTCGCTTTTCAGAACCCTTCGCTGAAGTTCGGAAAGTACTGACGCCTTCACTAGCACCTCGTCTGAATCATTTCTCTGTTTAAAGAATCAACTCGAGAGTCAAGCAATGTTCATTTATATCTTCAGTCATATGCAAGAAAACAATGGAAACTTTGTTAGGACCTTAATGCCTCCAGATTTTAGCCATCCAATATCCCCAGTGCATCTTCTAATCAACTCGCCTCGTATTGCTGCAATGAAATTATTAGTTTCAATACACCACGGGATTTTAAGGGTTGTTTCAGTCAGGAGAACTACTCAACCCTTTTTACCTGACTGTATTATAACAGATGCATCAACCGTGGCTTTATACTTTCTCTTCGCAATCCTTCTCTTAATATGGACTTGTATAGCCACAGAAGCTCTATGCCTCCGTAGTAACTCCGTGTATTCCTTTCTTAGCTTTTCTCCACGAACAACTGAAACAAAAAATGTATATAAAGAAGCCTTAGCTCAAGATAAGGTGAACTGTCTCAACTATAAAGAGATAAGCAAACTGAAGACAAGGGGCAATACAAGATTGAAGAACAGCTATTCCTCTTTTCAGCTCTTTTAGACGACAGCGTGCTTGATGCCCTCTAAAACAGCTTTGGAGACGTAAAATACCATGAAGCGTACGGTTCCTTGTATCTTCAAGCACCCCAATCTGCAAAGGTGGGGCGAAAATATTGCAGTAAGAGCCTTTCTATAGAAATTTAGTAACATCAGCAACTAGCTATATACCTGGCCAGTTCTGAAAAACAGTTTTGTGTAGCCGACTTGATACATCTCTGGCAAGATATTGAATTGATGAAGAATGGCAACTGAAACGCTTAGAGGATCTTTCGCTGCAATGTTTTCCAGTAGAAGGAAACCATACCTAAAGTATGACAAGAAAAACTATGATAAGAGGACTTGCAAGACTATGAAAGTGACACTACTGAATACTGATTGGGTTGTTAGTTGTTACCTTCGGGCAAATTTCTGATGAGACATTCTAGTAGGAAATCCAGACCGAGAAATTCGGACCACTTCTAAGACCCCACAACATCTTAGCTGCTGTAAGACAAGCCCTTGCTCATACAACCCAGGAGACTGAACGTTGTTTGGCTTTATGCAGCGGATGAAATGAGGGGTAGTGTTCCCCAGACGTTGCATCAATTGGAAAAGTTGACCCTGAAAAATATGTCCAGGCATGTTTTACTAAGCAGATATTATAAGATGGTGAATGTTTCCTCCAAAAGCCTTTTGGATAAGAAAGGGACAACAAATGCTGAGGAGATCAAAGCCATGACGAGAAAACCACAGCAAGTGGAACATGATGAAGGTTTAAGAGTAAAAATAGAAGCAAGCTGTGTTCAAGGCAAAAGTGCCCTACCTTAAATTTGGTTGCTACACTTAGTCGCTGCGAATCAGCTCCACCTGCTTTGTATAAAGGACCAACAACAGGTTTTTCAGAATGGATGAGCATACTAGAGGCAAACGCTTGGGGAAGGTGGCAAGAGCAAGATGACAAAAGTTGAATAGAATCCGAATGCAGTAGATCCCGGTTCTTCTCTAGAAATCCAGTCGTTTCATATGTAACCTAAATTGCAAAAGCAAGTAGAGATTGACATCATGAAGGAATCGTTGGCTGGCGAAGAACATACAGACCCACCGACAACATGCCTTTTCTGGGTGTTATGTAAAAAGGTGCCACCGAGTATTTTAAAGCTATTACCTCTCCAGCATAATGAGCAACTGTGAAAGCCTTCCCTCGATCTCCTCTAAAACAGGAATTATCATTTAGATGTTCCTTGAGCTTGTTGGCAAGTGTCAAATCTGTGCCATTTGGAAAAGTGGATTCCTCATCCAGAAGTGAGAGCAGACCTAATGGTTTCTGCACAGAAGTAATATTTTTCTTAGAAGTTAGAAGACATGCTTTGGAAAAAAAAACAAGAAATATGCTCCATACAACCTATCTCGACAATTGCCATGCAGCCTGATGATGTAAAATCATCGCCAAAATGTTAACATATCATACTAACAGACATACTCGTACGTAGCAGATGTGGTTGCTGACCTAGAGGAGATTAGCTATGACATTACCTTTTCAAAGAGACTGAGACAATCTTGATTGTCCTCAAAATCAACCTTTGTCCAGTCAATGCCATCCTGGATATATTCCTGTAAGAGCAGAAAGAAATACTAAGCCCTCAGGACTCAATAGATTTGTCATATGAATGCTCTGCCTAGATTAAGTACACGAACCCACAACCGAAAGGGGTAACTTTACCTCCTGCTCCAGCTTGAAAAGATGACGATTAAAGTGTTGCTGCAATCTCTCATTTGCATAATTTATACAGAATTGCTCAAAACTATTCTTCTGCAACATGTGAAGTAGTTATTCAGCAAACCAAATTAACACTGATATGAAATGTAAAACAGAAGATGCATAGATGAAACCGTTTTCCTGTAAAATCTGTCCCACTCTTTCTCATTATAGAATTTGGATACAACCACAAGTTGAGGATAACGTCAAATCTCTACGGAGAAAATATGCAAACTAGTTCTTATGCATTCAGATTTTCAGGGGATGGATTAACTTAGAGATAGTGTCGTGTATACTGACAATAATAAACTATCACGCTTTTACTGACAGTTTCATCCTAATTATCAGGAGATTTGACCGAGTTCCCCCAGGTCCTCACAAGCATTTCCAAAAAAATCATATGGTTGTCATGATTCAGTAATGTAACTTTGATCTAATTATCTAATGTGAAGATGGCTTCTGTAAGTTCATGCAGGAAAAAGAAAAAAGAGACTAAAAAGAAGCATACGTTGAAAGATTCAAAACCATAGATATCAAGAATGCTGATAGATCTGCCAGTTCTTTTCTTTCCCACCGCAAGAGACTTGTTAATCTGTTCAACCAGCCAGTCAAACAGGCATGCATAGATTGACTTTGCTAAAGCATCTCTTGCGTCAATGGCCTGAAGAAAATAAGAAAGTAGAAAATAATAAGCAAGTCATTATCTTCAAAAGGAATATTCATGTACTGCAAGGCTTGATGCCAAACAAAAAATAGAAGCATGATTCCAGAGTGGCAAACCAAACCTACGCAGTATACAATTACGCACTAAAAAGCAAGCAATTCTGTATAAAAAGGCCTACCTGTGATAATGTTAGCTTTTGTACTATAGTATCATTTCCAACTCTCATATTACGCTTCGACAGAGCTCGCTTAAGTTCACTGATGTTGCATCCAATTAATTTAGCAACAGTTGACAAACCTGGGAAAAAAAAAACACAGCAATTAAGTTAGCTTGCTTGTGCACCCCGCCAAATGAGCGACAAATATTAAGCAGCAAACTTGAAATAACCAAAACCCTTCTCCACGAGAATGAAACAAAAACTAGAGACGAATAAAGTTTTGAAAGAGAATCAGTATTTAAGGATTGAACAGTCTTACTTTCATCTTGTTCAGGTTCAACGTGATTTTCATTGTCAATAATGTTAAAAGAAACATTTCCCAGCCATAACACTGCTGCGAGCATTGCAAATACACTTTCTTGATCTTCTTTACTAACATGCACAATATCTAGAGCTTCCTGCAACAGCAAATAATTTCTCGATCAAAAGGTCGACTTAAATGTCTGAATTACACAGAAAAAGAACAAATTATGACAGAAAGATGGAGTTTACCTCAACACCGTGGAAACGTTCAGCATCATCAACTCTGTTAATTGCATAGCAATTGCTCTGTCTCAAATATTTATACTCTTTAGCACTCTTCAAATTTAGCTTCTCTGATTTAACAATGAGTAGAATAAAAAGTAAGATATACAATATTGTTCCACCCCTTGGTCAATAACTAGACCTACAGAGTTTTATATCACAACATTGACCGGGAAAGTCTATAGCGACTTGCAAGATATGCAAAAGGGGGGGGGGNAACCGTTTTGAGAATTCAAATTTCCAAATCATACCTCTAAGCACAGGTGAAGCGCCAGCACAAAGTTGATAAAATATATGATATGACCTTTCTCCTTCCGCACATTGAATTACTCTAGACTATTAAAAAGTGTCAAAATGAAAAGAAAGCATGCCAAAGTTACCAAACCATATTTCAACATGAAAGAATTTGACGCAGCAAAAACATGACAATTGAACTTACCTTTTCTAGTAAAACTGCAAAATTTGAAGAAACGACAAAAAGCTAGTTAGTACTTATAAAGGAAAAATAACAAACGTGGTGAAAGAGCAAGTAAAAGGTTTTTCGCTTACATGTTTGAAGTTTAGCACCAGAAATCTTTCCTGTTTCACTAAAATGAATCTCTATCAGCTTCCCCTGTAAAATTTTAACATCAAAGAAGCATTATGAGACAAACAAATGCCCAACATTTTCAAAGACACGGAGTAAAAAAGAAGAGTGTGCATGAAATATAATTGGGAATTTGAGCTTACAAAACGACTAGAATTATCGTTTCTCAGCGTTTTTGCATTTCCAAATGCTTCCAAGATGGGATTAGTCTTTAATATCTCATACTCGATCCCACTTCCACCTCCAAGAGCAGCTAAGTATTGCATTGCTATCTTTGCCGTCTCTGTTTTCCCTGCTCCACTCTCTCCACTGGATAAAAAAAAATCTTGTGATAAGAAAACACTTCAAACTGCACAAAGATTTACCCCCACTATACCAGCACTATATAATTACAGAGGCATGGAAGTGTGCAAAAATATTAGCATGAAGAATACTCCACAATCGAACAATGACACTCGGAAGCTTCACAAGTGCGCTTAGTTTTATTTAAGTCATAGCATTTAACTTGTGAGAAAGACCAACCTGATAATGATTGACTGATTAACTTCATCTGAAATGGAAACCAAAAAAGATGAGAACGAAAGCATAGAGTGCAATACGTTACACAATTAATAAACTAGAAACATGATCCCACCTCGTATCATTTCACGGATTGCTGTATCTGTGATAGCGTAGACATGAGGGCTCTCATTTGATCTATTCCTGTATGCTTCAATGTTGCGATTCCCATACAAAGGAACCTCCTTGAAGGGATTAACAGCCACCAGAACAGGCCCTGCTTTTGTCTGTTACCATAAAGGAAAATTCAGAAAATCAATAACAAAGGCTGTAACATTTTAGTTTAGAATTCAGGGAGAGAGACTGTCAACAAGACACACAAAGAAACTATATTAGCACAGAGGGCTTACATATATCATGTCCTGGTTGTACCTATACTCAAGGTTGTACAACACTGCTGGCTCATTTAAGTAACTAAGTTGCATGAGATCGTCTACTCCATCAAGAATATCAGGATTCGCCGGTACTAGAGTGTCTGATTTGACTTTTAATACCTGTTAAATCAAATGTAGTAACAGATTCGATCAAATACTATAAATAGTAATCACCATCAACCTCACGGAATTAAAATATTCACTTACTTTTCCCTCAGGCAATTTAATAACTGACTCTTCTCCTGAAGTTGACAATATCTTCCCCAGCTCCCAGTTACCGTTTGGAAGTTGGACCCAAAATTGCAGAACCTGAAATCGATTTTTTCTATTTTAAAAATTTATTCCCATCTACAAAAAAGGAATGTTTGCTCCATCTTTTCATCTTAACTAGCAGTCCAACTACACTACAATAAACGAAAGAGAAAAGTAGCAATATAGAAGCCTTAAGGATACCTTTTTCCGAGCATACACGCTTGTATCACTCCACTTGCGATCATTACTTTCAGGCAAGTTCACAACAGGATCTACATCATCAATCGAAGGCCTCTCTACATTTCGAATCTTCCCCACGCTATACGGCGAATCCTCATTAGCACCGCTATCCACTCCCCCAATAGAATCTTCAGGTCCATTAACCCCATTTCTTAAATAACCATTTTGTGGAACAACCAAGGAATCAGAGACCGGTGAACCGAGGAATCTATAGTCTGCCGGCATCGATTTAATTGACTGCACAAATGGTGTAACCTTCTGTGACATTTTCCTGTAAGAGAGAAAGAGAGAGATAGAGAGAGAGCTGATCAGTTAAAAAGAAATGAGACCAGAAAGGAAAAAACATAGACCAAAGTATAGTAAACAGAACAAAAGAAGGGGACCATACTTTAAGAAAAAGACTATACTTTCAATGTTCAGTCACTATTATGGAGTTCCACAGTCAAAAAGATTCTAAAATTAGGCAATCTATGAATCCTCTTGGAGTTGAATGCAGAGACTTTTGATAAGTAAAATCAATGCAAGATCCAATGGAAAAAACAATGAATCTAAGGCTTGATCTTACACAGATTCATTGGTTTAACTATTAACACTTCAAAATTTTGATCTGATCCCAAAAAAAGAATAGAGTTCAAAGTCTTGATCCATATGCTGATTTCTTCTAAAAGGAAAAGAACAATTTTTGACCATTTCTCTACTAGAGACGCACTCAAAGCAAATAATCTGATCCAAAAAAAGTTTGAGTCTTGCTTGATCTATATCAAGAACAACTTTTGACCATTTCCCAAATCTCTAGAGACTAATACAAAACAATTTCGATTTCATAAGAAGAGAGAAAAACACCAAAGATTGAAAATTGGCTCGATCTAGCTCATAGATTTACCTTTAAAATTAGAAACCCAAAAGGAGAAAAACCCTCACTCCAATCAGCAACCACTTTAATGGAGAATTTTCAGATTCACAGAAACTTTTCAAATTTCCCTGAAGAAACCGATCTCAAGCATACACACAAAAAAAATCCAAAACCTCAGAAGATGATTCTGAATGTAAATGAAGAAAATTGATAAAGAGAAAGAAAATGTCGTGGGAGAAAGAAGAGATAATTAATAACTACACTTGAGGGGTTTACAGTAACAATGGTGAGTGAGAAAATTGCAGAGAAGAAGATCAGAAAAATTGGAGAGAAAATCTGGAGAAAGAAGAAGATGAAACCCTTTTTTTTCTATGCTTTAGTAAAACTGTTTTCTTTCTGCAATTTATATTATTATTATTTTTAGTTTTCTTACTATTTTTTTATTTTTATTTAATTCAGTGATCCGACAATTTTGAATGTTTTTTTTTTGGCCACCGTCAACAGTGGAATTTTTCAGCAACCTCACATAGCCAAAATTCCGAATTTACCCTTATTGTTTTTCTCTAACGTATGATTTTGATTTTTCAAATTATGTGATCACAGAATTTTAATGATGATATTTTCTTCACTTAATGTGTTTTTTTTTTTTTTTTTAGACGTTAAAAAAAAAATATGTGTTTTTTTAAAGTTTATGAATAAACGGAACTATTAGTTCAAAATTTTCAAATTATATTGCCCATTTTATCAAATGGTTCCAATAGTTTATGAGTTTCCCTAGAAAAAATCCAACTAAAAATTTTAAATTTATAAGGGAAAAAACTAAAATAAGTCTAAGCTTACCAAATAAAAAATAAAGAGAAATTGCACCTTATAACAAAAAAAAAAACTAACACCTTTTTTCAAAAAAAATCACCATTATGCCTCCATTTTTAAAATTTTTTGTTAATAAAAAAGGGCAAAATAATAATAGTCCACCAATATTATATTATAGTTTTTTTATCAAACCAAAAAACTAATTATTTTTTTCTTTCTGGTAGAACACAAATTCACTCAATAATGACTAAGAATTGGTGTATGTTTTGATCATATCTCTCTTTCATATAGTCAACCATATATATAACATTATAACCTGATAATATCTTAGCTTATATTTCATTGTCAGGTATATATAATATAATTTCAGCCATGTTTTTCAACAATAAAAAATGATAAATTGAGTAGTTAGCTAGTATGCCGAAAGAACAATATTTATTTCTCTTTGCCAAAACAACATTATGATCATAATAAAGAGAGAGAGAGAGAGATGCAGACCTAAGATGTTTGATTTGATAGAGATTCTAGAAAGCAAAACCTTTCACATTTTTGAGTTTAGATTGAAACCATACTCTAACCAAATTGTCGTCAACATGTGGTATGTCGTTAAAGTGTGGTGGAGTCACCATGTGAGTTAAGACTACAATTCTTTCTTTTTTTTTCCAATTTTGTTTTGTATACGTGGCGTACATTTTTAGTAAGAAAAAATTTCAGGCTTTTACGAATTTGTGTGGTTTGTATAGATTTAAAATTTTTTTTGGATGGATCCAGTAAAAGCTTGTTTGTTTCTTCTTTCGGATGATCCATCTGAATGAGCATGTGTTTTGTTGTCCGTTTAGTGCATAACTAAACGTCATCTGAATGGATTATCTAGATAGATCATCTGCATAACTTTACAAAATACACACAAATTTTTAAAAAATATGGATGATCCTAATCGGATCATCTGAATGGAGATGATCCATTCAAAAACATAAAAGACTAAAATGCCCTTAAACGAAATAAAAAGTCACACAAAAGTTAAACCTTAAATTACATACTTTAAATTACATGCCTAAAATCACATTTTTCCACCAAAAACGCAAAATTATATTTTTGCACAAAAATCGTAAAATCACATTTTCCGCGAAAACAACAAGTTCACCTTTTTCTGCAAAACCACAAACCTCATTTTTACGCTAAAACCTTAAATTAACAATTTTCCGCAAAAACAACAAAATTACATTTTCCCGCAAAACTACAAAATCACATTTTCCGCTAAGACTGCAAAATCTCATTTTCCCGCCAAAACACAAAATCTCACTTTCCTTCCAAAACCGCAAAATTACATTTTCGTGCCAAAACCATAAAATCTAGTTTCCCATCAAAATCGTAATATCATATTTTCTCGCCAAAATCGGAAAATAACATTTTCCCGCCAAAAATGCAAAATCTCATTTTCCCGCCAAAACCGTAAAATTACATTTTCGCGTCAAAATCATAAAACTGTATTTTCTCGTCACAACCATAATACTGTATTTTCCCGCAAAATCTTATTTTCCCGCCAAAAATGCAAAATCTCATTTTTCCGCCAAAAACGCAAAATCTCATTGTTCCGCTAAAATCGTAAAATCATATTTTCGCGCCAAAACCGTAATACCGTATTTCCCGCCAAAACCGTGGATTTCATTTTCCCGCCCAAAATGTAAAATCACATATTTTTTTCAAAACCGTAAAATCACACTTTCCCACCGAAACCGTAATATCGTATTTTTCCGTCAAAACCGTAAAATCGTATTTTTCCGCCAAAAACATAAAATCTCATTTTCTCGCCAAAACCATAAAATCACATTTTCCCGTCAAAACCGCAAAATCACATACTTTCTGCCAAAATCGTAAAATCACATATTTTCGCCAAAACCGTAAAATCGCAATTTCCCGCAAAAACCCCAAAATCAAATTTTCCCTCAAAAAATCGTAGACTCATATTTTTTTGCCAAAACTGGAGAACTGGATTTTTCCGTCAAAATCTTAGAATCACATTTTCATGTAAAAAACCGCAGAATCATTCTTTTCTGCAAAAATAAAAAAGATACAAATTAATTTGGTTAATACTAAGTTAGAAAAATTAGGATTAAGATAAAAAAGATATGGTTATGATTAAAAAAGTAAAAAATAATAAAATATAATTATACTAAAACATAGGTATTTTAGTCTTTTTCTTATTACAATCATTCATATGAATCATCTAGATGAACAAACGAACACAACATTTAGATGAATCATCCAGAAGAATGCACTAAAATGGAAACGAACATCATTCAGATGATCCATTTGGATACGTCTGTGTTTTTTTGTTCGTTTAGTGCATAATTAAGCATCATCCGGATGAATCATCTAGATGCATCATCTAAATGACTTTGTAAGATACACACAAGTTTTTTAAAAATCTAGATGATCTTAATCGGATCATACGAATGGAGATGATCAATCCAAAAATATAAAAGACTAAAATATCCCTAAGAAAAATGAAAAATTAGAGTCAAACCTTAAATCACATACCCAAAATTACATTTTTCAACCAAAATACAAAATTATATTTTTCTGTAAAAACCGCAAAATCACATTTTCTCGCCGAAACCGTAAAATCACATTTTTCTGCCAAAATCGCAAAATCACATTTTGCCACCAAAACCGCAATATCCCATTTTTTCACCAAAATCGTTAAATCGCATTTTTCTGCCAAAACCGCAAAATAACGTTTTTCCGCCAAAACCCCAAAATCACATTTTTCCCGCCAAAACCATAAAATCACTTTTTCCCCGCCAAAACCGCTAAAATCAATTTTTCCCGCCAAACCCCCAAAATCACTTTTTCCCGCCAAAAACGCAAAATCATATTTTCCCACCTAAACCGTAAAATCACATTTTCCCGCCTAAACCGCAAAATCACGTTTTCCCGCCAAAACCGCAAAATCACATTTTTCCGCCAAAACCGTAAAATCACTTTTTTCTCGCCAAAACCGCAAAATCACTTTTTCGCCAAAACCACAATATCACTTTTTGCCCCCAAAACCGCAAAATCACATTTTCCTGCCTATACCGCAAAATCGCATTTTTTCGCCAAAACTGCAAAATTATGTTTCCCCACCAAAACCGTAATATCGTATTTTCCCGCCAAAACCGTAAAATCACATTTTCTCACCAAAATCGTAAAATCGTATTTTCCCGCTAAAACCGCAAAATCATATTCTTCCGCCAAAACCCGTAAAATCGTATTTTCCCGCCAAAACCGTAAAATCGTATTTTGCCACTAGAACCGTAAAATCACATTTTTCTTCCTAAACCGCAACATCGTATTTCCCGCCAAAACAACAAAATCATATTTTTCCGCCTAAACTGTAATATCGTATTTTCCCTCCAAAACCGCAAAATCACATTTTTCCGTCAAAACCATGAAATGATATTTGTTTGCCAAAACCGAAAAATTATATTTTCCCGCTACAACCATAAAATCACATTTTTCTGCCATAACCGGAGAATCACCCTTTTCTGCAAAACCACAAATCATATTTTCGGGTCAAAAGCGCAAACCGTATTTTCCCACCAACACCGTGAAATAAAAGTATATGTCATTCATCCGATTAAAATTTTTTTAAAAAAATTATAGTAAAACAAGGGTATTTTAGTCTTTTTATTATTACAATCATTCAGATGGTCCATCTGGATGAGCAAACGAACAGAGCATCCAGATGAATCATCCAAATGAATCATCTTGATGAGCGGACAAAAATGAAAATGAACATCATGCAGATGATCCATCCAGATGAATCATCTAGATGGATCCTCTGGATGAACTTGCTGAATGAGGAAACGAACGGGGCCTGGATGAGAAAACGAACAGGGCCTAACTAAAAAAGAATTGAATATATTTCTTTAGTGTGAATATCATAGTAGCGTCAACATACAGAGAAATGTTGCTCCTATTATTAGTGAAAAAGACTATTTTCAAAAAAAAAACATTCTAGAAGCAAGAAAACCGACCAATTGTAACTAAAAAATCAACAAAAATAAGGAAAAATCTTTTGATTCTCTGTGAATATCTTCTAAATTCTAAAGGATTGACCCAACATAAATAAGGGAACATAGATCTTAGACTCGACATCTACGCATCTATATAAAAATTCTCGCCTCTATAGCAAAAGACAATAGGCTTATTCTAAAAATAGTGTTCTTGGACTGTATTTTTTGTAACCTTTCTTGTTTATCCGTTATTAACAAAAACGATACTTTGGTCCATGCTTCACCCTTGGAGCAAGCTCCACTTGATTGGTGACTATGACAAGGAGAAGAAGATGGCATTGGACTATGGGAGAGCCGAAAGGGAAAATATATTTTTGTGAGAGTCAGTTTTGACTTAGGGTTTCCTACGATTAGGTTTCCTACTGGAATATTTAAGCCTTAGTCAATTGTATAAATTATTAGGATTGCTTGACCTCGATTGTTGATTGTTCTTTCTATGATGGAAGGGTTTCGCAGCCAATAAATCTTGAAGAAGAAGAGTAGGTCATCAAGGATGTGGGTCATATATCAATCGAATAGCACAAGGTCGAGTTCCTCACCAGTCCATAAGCACTCGAGGATAGCAGCATATGGGTTTAGCCTCTGCACACTCATAAGCGCCACATTTTCTCCATTTTTCTAACTACTCCTTTCTTTTGCAGGAATAATTTTTGGTAGTCACCATGGTTCAGATGCTTTTAAGTGTTACATGAAAGCCAACAAAGTCATCGCCGCAAAGATGGAAGTTCTAAGCAAGGCAATTGGAGAGGAGGATGACCAGGTTGTGGAGTTCTTCTCTTCTACCAACCGTAAAGCCGTTGTGGACTCTGGCAGTTGCTCCATATTTAAGAACCAGAAAGCCCCTGCTATGTCTTCCCACGCCTCCCGCGGGTTTCCCGGTTCGGGTGACCTAGGCATTTCTATTAATGAGATGAGGACTAAGGTGTTTCCTTTAGACGAGACATACGTAAATGAAGGAGATTTTTCCCCAACCCTTGGACGCATGTAAATCCACCTTATGAAAGTAAGTTCCTCTTTCTCCCTTAGACGATTCTTCTTATGCATGGTCCTCATTTTTGTATTGCACTTTCCCCTTGACAGGGACTTACTCGTTGCCACCACATTGAAGTGGGGGTGACCTCTGAGAAGTCTGAAGCTCAACAAGAGGAGATATAGGAGCTTCGGAAAGTGTTTGCTACGTCCATGAATCCTGAAGTGTAACAAGAAGTAAAAATCCAGCAAGAGAAAAATGGGGCAGGAGAATGGAAGTTGTAAGTGTATGGATCCAGTAATGCGAGAGGAGCATGGGTAGGCCTTGTGCTCATATTACCATCAAGAGAAACGACATCCAGAGCAGTACGATGCTACTTCAAAGCCACCAATAATGAAAGTGAGTACGAGGCATTAATTGCATGACCGATATTAGCAAGAGACATTAGGGTTGAGAATTTAAAGGTTTTCAGCGACTCGAAGCTACTCGTAAGCAAGACGTAAGGCGATTATCAAGCAAAAAATGCCAATACGATTATATATCTGGCTATAGTCAGGAAATTGTTCGACTCATTCCAACCTTACGAGCTCAAACAAATCCCAGGGAGCAAAATTCCCATGCCGACTCCCTACTCAACCTTGGCTCCGCAATTAAAACCATGGAGCCAATCAGCATTCCACTCTTGGTTCTGTAGTGGTCCACCATGGACTAGGACACGGAAAAACCAGAGGTCTCCACCATCGAAGAAGGGTAAAATTTGATGATGTCGATCATTACATAACTAAGGGTCAATATGTTACCTAATATGAGGGAATTCAGGAGGATCAAAAGCAAGTGGTGCGCTATTGCTTGATCCATGACAAACTGTAATGAAGGTCATTCTCAGTGTCATATTTTCGGTGCGTAACACCGAGAGACGTGAGACTATTCTTCGAAGAACTCCACGAAGGAGAGTGTGGCTTGCACTCTAATGGAAGGCGCATAATGCTCAGGGCCAAAAGTGTTGGATATTACTAGCTAACGATGGCTAACGACGTTATCCTTATGGCCAAACACTGTGATAAATGCCAGAGGCACACTCAAGTTTCCAAACTCCCTCTGGAAACCCAAAATCCATCAGTTGCCCTGGTTATTCATGAAGTAGGGCATGACATTAATAGGAAAACTGCCTCCTACCCCAAATCAGCAGGAATGCATGCTCGTCATAATAGATCACTTCTCTAAATGGGTATAAGTTGTGGCCCTGAGCAAAAGCAGCGAAGTCCATATTAAGAGATTTCCTTGGAAAATATAGTAACCTGGTTTGGAGTTCCCCACGAGAAAATCATAGATAACAGTCTACAATTCACCAACAAGAACTTCAAGGTAATCTATGAGGAATAGGGCACAAAGTTGATCTTTACAACACCCATGCACCCCCACTCCAATGGGCAAGAAGAATCAACCAACAAAACAGTAATAAGTATCTTTAAAAAATGCCTGGGTGAAGCCAAAGGCGATCGGGTAGAGGAACTATCGGGGTTCTATTGGCATAACATCCACTTGAGAAACCCCAATTATCCTTTGTTTATGGTTCAAAAATAGTGACTCCTGCTAAAATTAGGGTGAAAACAACTAGAAGAGAGCACCTTTTGAATGAAGAGAATAAACAACTAATGACCCTGTAATAACCCTCAATAATAATTAAGAAACTTTGAGATCCGATTAGTGATCGAAGAAGGATAATAGCTGAGAAGACGAACCAAATAAGGTTTTGGTGAACAATTTACATATTTACAGTTGAATAAGATGGGTAAAGCCCTTGAACGGCTCTGGGATGAGAGAATTTTGCGGGAATTGAATGGTCGAGATGAGCATTATCGGGAAATTCCTTAATCACTGAGAAGATCAAGAATGGAAGAAGAAATGTCAGAAAATAGGAATCCAAGTCCACAGGAATTAGCCAAGTAGTCATGGTCGGGACATAAGTGAAATTGGCCGAGGGATTATTTTCTCAAGATAGTCATTTGAAGAGGCTTGTGGAATGCTGCAAAGAAACGTCCGCAAGAGATGCCGAGTGATTGGTCGGGTGGTGTGAAATGGAAGCCTAGTTCAATTGAGCTGCCTGGGAAGAACAAATATTTTGAAGTTGGATAAAGCGAAGAACTAATGGCACGAGAAGGTTCCTCAAGAAATTTTGTATACGGGTAAGAAAATTGATCGTGAAATTATTCTGTAGTCGTTAAGGACAAATGGCTTTGAGTATAATTTATAAATATTTTTGGAAGGAGAAAATAATATTTTAATTGAATAAATAATTTGCCGACATTCCTGATTCTTTTTGGTATGATCGAATCCGAGGGGAAATTATTTCAGTATGTCCGGATATGTTCTGAACAGAAGCAAGCTGAGCAAACTGCTGGATGGCGCTCTATGATCGTGCTAGGGAGTGGCGAGTCACCTTGCCACTATCTCAATTCCTGTTGGCCAAAAAGGTGGTCACCTCCTTTCTCCTTTCCACCCTCACGTCCTCCTTCTTTATATAAAGTCATCCCCCATTTGTTATTTTTTCCTACGTTAGTAAGAAGTTCTTTGGTTTCACCTAACCTAGCAAGACCATAAGGTAAGCATTAAACCCTAATTTTAAATTTCTATTTTAGTTTTAGATTATAATTAATCCTTAGATTATGACTAATTAGCTTAATTATTTCCGATGATCCGAACATCGGAAATCTAAGTTTTAAATTATTTCGTTAGAGGTTCAAAGAAACCGATCGTGACATTGGAGCGTATAGAGTCAGGTACGGACAAATCGTTTCAAATCTAAACCATCTATCCAAACATGTTCAGGTGAGTCTTGGTTAAAGGATGGATAGTTAGGTCCGATTAGCGTCTGCAAAACAAGAGTAGTGTATGAAATCATAGAATCTGGAAATTGATAAATAAATAGTGCGAACATAGGTAAATGGTTAATGAGAATGATATGATGGTATTATGGATATGTGATGTGTTTTGCATGATGATTGATGGTATGATAATGATGTTGATTATGTGCTACATATTGCTATGAGAGATATTGGGCTATATCGTTCGAGCCTCGGCTCGGAGGATATAGCATATATATGATGCATGTTGTGAATTGTATGATTGAGTGATATCGTCCGAGCTCTGGCTCGGAAGGTATAACATGTTTGTGCAAGTGTACCATTTTATGTGCAAGTATCGTGATGGGTTCGCTTGTTCAGGAACCCGTAAGGGATATAATGGTTAATCGGGTAGGTGACCATGACATGGTCCACCATGTAGGTGACCATAAAGGGATTCACCGGGTAGGTGAGCCAAGAGTTCACGGACTCTCCTTCGGGAGTATCTGTGAGGTTCCGACATTCGGATAGAATGTCGGGTCGGGAGAGTCACTAGTATCCTCTTTCTTATGATCTGGATGAGACTTGTTCCCTAGCCTGACACCGAGTGCTGGTTAGGATGATCACCCGGATGCGTGGTACACGATGGTGTAGGAGTGATTATTTTATTGTTGAGCCGTTAAGACTTTGTGTCTTCGTTTTGAGGTTGGTAATCATGGAGGGGAACCACTAGTGGCAAGTGGCAAGCCTCGTCGATGTATGAGATCTCACACCCGAGAAGGGTGGATATTGGGAAGTTCATGAGTTCAGCAGTTCAGAAGCGCGAATTATTTGATTGTTTATTTACCGCATGCATGCATTATTGATTGCCTCGTTGCTTGATTGAATGATTTATGCATATTGGGGGAAATTATTTATTTGTTAGTAAACCCGTCTCACTGAGCAAATTAGTTGCTCATTAGACTCTTTGTTTTGCAGGTAAGCCTTAGTGGATAACTGTTGGGTTGAAGACCAGTGTTGCTGGTGTATCGTTTATGCCTTTTGTAAATAAGTATGTATTTTAATAAGTAACGACTTAGATATGGTCGACCGTATATATGTTTTATGTAGTTGAACCTAAGTATTATATGAATAAAGTTGTTTGCCAAATACTTGGATTCCATATGGTACTAGTCCTAGTCTAGGATGAACCAACTAGCGTTCTGAAAGCGGGTTGCAAAGCCTTAATTTGGGTTTGTTAGAATATATGTTCTCAGACGTTTGATCTTAGGATTCCGAATTTTTTCTGGGGACTTAAGGTCGAGTGTTTGGGAGCATAGTTGCAGCATCTACGGTCGGGACATTTGGTTAAGGTTAATTGGTTTTTCGTGCATGTTCTTGTTTGATTGTTGCATGGCAGATTTGTTGAATTTGACCTAATCCTGATCGGGGGAGTTACAAACCCTCTCTCTCGACTTGTTGGACGAGAAAAGAGAGTTTGCAAAAGTCAGAAACTAGTGCTGCCAGTAAGGGATAGTAAGAAGCTACAATAGAAAAGTAAGGAGAAGAACCTTTCAGCAAGGGGGTTGGGTCTTACGACGCGTCTTCGACAATACCAGAGATAAAACAACAGGCTAGCTTGCTTCTGGTAGAGAAGGAACTTATCAGGTGGTAGAAGTAAGAGGATCAGGAGCATACAAGTTGCATGAAAGGTATGAAAAATTCCAACTCAACAGTTGAAATGCATTACACCTAAAATCTTACTTCTTCTAAGGAAGGAGCCCAAAGTCCTCCGAAATTCCATCACGAAGTGCATGGTTAGGTGTTTATTTTCCTTTCTATTTTCTTTTGGCTATTATTGTTATTTAATACTCCTACATCTACCGATGTATATATTCAAATAAACTACAAAAAACCACTAAGAATAAGCAAAGCTGGAGGCAGATGAGTTGATTCAGTACCTCTTAACAAAAAGGAGTAGAAAGCAACAAACCCAAATCTTTGCAAAACGAAATGCTAGAAAAGCAATAGGCAAAAAGCCAAAATTCTGCTCAAAAGGAAACAAACACTGAGAGAAGCTGTTTACTCCCACTTAATAGACCAGAAGGTGACAAAACGTCGGGCTATGAGCAGGAAGCATACCTCAAAACTGCTTACCCAAACATGGGAAGCAGTAAGACTGGCAATTGAGTCTTTTTTATAGGAAGATTCACACCAACATTTATCGATAAGACTAACGCTTGACTCACCCCGATGGGGTAGGATCACACCAGCACAAGATGAAAGACTGACAGTGGCTTACCTACAAGAAGCAAAGTTCAGCAACACAAAATTGATAGTGACTCTCCAAGAGGGGCATAATGCATGGAGGGAAAAAATAGGGGAAATTAAGAAGATCTGACCCCATCAGTAAATCTAAAGAGTCTTCTTTTTGTTGCATAGCAAGCAACTTATTAAAACAGAAAGCAAAAAAGCAAGTAAGAGCAAGAAAGCAGATGAAATAAAATAAGGATCATAAAGGACCCTAACATGTTCTACAAAGACCCCCGGAAGGTCATAAAATCAAAAGTCCTTAGAAAGGCCACGAGTTCTCGGCCATCAGCCTTGTACTCAGTGAACACTTGGCCATCGGCCATCAGACAAGAATTCACGACTAATCGACCTTCACATAAACCTATGAATGACTACAGTCACGAACTCACCTTAGCCTTATGATTGATTAATCGGTTTCTGATACCTCTTGTCACCTTAGCAGTCGGATCAATCACAACCTCTCGATTCAGTTAAACAACGACTCAATTAATAGTCTCTCTCTTTCTCGTCCAAATCTCTCTGAATCACACTTTCTTTTTGAGTTCTCTATGTTTTTCGTGGAGAATGAAGGTAACTGCCCTTTTTTATACTTAAACATAAAACACTGCGTTTTGGCTCGAGAAACCGCCTTGGTAACCGTCTAGGCATGATTCTCCTTGGGAATAATCGTTCCTGCTCTTTTCCTTGGAGAAAATATCAATTTCGCATTCCCGCCAATCCTTCATGCGAAAAATGGCTAAGATTAGCTAACCGCCTTGTCCGAATCCGACCAACCATATCGGAATTCGACAAGAATAACCGCCTTGTCTGAATTGATTTGCTTGCTCGGATAAGACCATCCTTGTCTGTATCCGACCAGCATGGTCTGATCAGTCAACTCTCCCACCAACTTAACTGATCAGCTCAGCTGAAACATGCGAATTCTTCCTTAGGCATAATCTTGATCGACTAGTCAGTCCAGTCCAACTAAATTCCTCAGACAAGACTCAATTTCCCTTACCATATCAGAAAATGGAATTTCCTTGACTGATTAGATCTGTCCATGATATTCCTCAATTCGATCTCAATCCTTCCAAATGATCTTAATCTAATCAAGTAACTATGGTCCATCCATGATTGAGTGAGTAAACCAGGTCATGGTCCATGTACGACCAAGTCTAGATCCAGCCAATCCGGTAATATTCACCCCGTTATAGTAGCACTTAGGCCATTTTATAATATGCCACCAATATGTATTATTCATGCTTGAGAAGTTAATGAACCATCCATGATCCAATTTCTAACACTTACTCGAATTTTTCTTGTCTTTCTAATCAATTTATGTACCTTTCATGACCATATCTATATTTTTTTGTATTTTCGAACACGGGTGTTACAATCGGCCTAGTTTTGGTTTAATTTTTATTCATTAAGGGGTTTAGTTTTAATTTCTACATACTACAGGGCCAAAACGAAATAATAAATAAATAGTGGACCATTAAAATATTCATCACCCCTCCCATGGCCACACAATCAAGTGAAAAACATCGTCCTCTCGTAGGAATTGGAGGACGAGGAAGAAGAAGACGGCCATGGATTCTATCGTCTCCAGTTCCACGATTCTTATCCGATCACATCTCACTCCCATTCCATCACTCTCTTCGGCTTCCGTCGTATCCGTCAAACCTCTAAGCTCAGCCCATGTCTCGTCCTTCGCGGCTAACCGCCACATACTTTCGTTCAGGTCCGGTGGTAAACGAACGAGGAAGCTATTGAATGGTTCTATTTCGACGATAAGATGCGGAGGAATCAAAGAGATCGGAGAGAGTGAGTTCTCGAGTACGGTTCTGGAATCAGACCGGCCGGTTCTGGTTGAGTTCGTCGCTACTTGGTGCGGTCCCTGCAAATTGATCTATCCCGCTATGGAATCTCTATCCCAGGTTTCGTTTATCGAGTCTCTCTCTGTGTTGATGATCTCGAGAATCCGAATGTTAAGAAGTCGAATGAGATAAATTTGATGTTAGCAAGTGCTAAGAGTTAGGAGGCTTTGGATTCAAATCTATATACCAATGGCTTTGAAACTAGTAAAAATGTTAGCAAATGCTAAGAAAGTTTGAAGAAACCATTGATTATACAGTAAAAATGCCGCATTTCGATTCTGATTATCCGTCTTTCAAATGCTATATTTTGAGATTTCCTTTAGTTTTCTTTGCCTTGGAAAAACTTAGAATGTTTGCCTTTTTCAGGAATATGGTGACAGATTAACGATTGTAAAGATTGATCACGACGCTAATCCAAAGTTAATAGCGGATTACAAGGTTTATGGTTTACCGCATTTCATCCTCTTCAAGGATGGGAAGGAAGTTCCGGGTAGTCGAAGGGAAGGTGCTATTACAAAGGCCAAGCTTAAGGAGTACATTGATGGTCTCTTAAACTCAATCTCTGTCGCTTAGTCCTCTCTCTCTCTTTCTGCTGGTATTTCCTCAGTCACAACACTCTTTATTGTGTACGGATTATTAACTCCATAATACCGTTTCTTATCGAATGTGTAAATTTAGCAACAAATTTTATTCATAAAGAATGACTTGAGCTTCTTCTCAGAATCAAACAAGCATCCTAGGGAACATATCTAGGTTTCTTTGCTTATACTTTGGCAATTTTCTTTTACTCTACTGCTTCAGTATCAGTGTTTTGTTTCGTTGATCGTTCACTGTAAATATGACTGATCAGTGCAGCAGTATACCCCGTGAAACCAACTTTTTTCTTTTTTTTTTTTGAAAAACGGTTTTCTTATTTATCAGGTTTTTGATTTTTGATAGAAGGTACAGAGGTTACTAGTAGCGGAGAATTAAAAATGAGTTAAACTACACAGTCTAAAACACAACAAAACTAAACGAAATAAAAGAAAAAAGGGAAACGGAGAAAAAGTTCTAGGCTAGGAACGAGCCGAATCCCGTCGTGAAATGAGAAAGTGCTTATTTAACCTTCAAACCAAAAAATAATGATACATGGACAAGTGTAATTCACATAACCTCTTCTTTATATGATTTTTTTGTGAAGACTATTATGCCCTCCAAAAGAATGATAAAATATTAAAAAAAGAAATGTGTTGTAAAAGTTAAATTGATTAAAAAAAAAAGAGAGAAAAAACGTGTTGAAAGAGAAAATAGTTAGTTGTGATCATTTAATTTTAAAATTAAAAAAAATGAAAATGAGTTCACGAAGAAAGAGAAAGCTTGAAAGTAGTTGGGACCATTTAATTTTTCTCTCATTTCTTTCTTCTTCTTCATCAAACGCATTCACTCACTTCTTCATCAAACATATTCTTCTTCCTCATCAAGCTAACATTTTTGTCTATCTCAAGATCTGAAATCTGGAGTTTTAGAGTTCTTGCTCATATTAGAAAAGTTTTTCTTGCCACAGCAGAGTTTTTTTCCAGGTTATTCTTCTACATTTCTTTAGAGGTTTTTCTATCA